>JAVRKA010000886.1:0-43025 GCA_034508555.1 Venustoraphidia nigricollis | reverse complement strand
CCCGCGGGTAGGTGAGCATCCGCTCCCCGAAATTAAGCTCCACTCATCTCAAACACAAGGCGTCCCCCATACTTGAGACGGTGATTTGACATCGACCAGAGGATTAACATAGAAATTAACAAGTATATCACCAAAACAACAGACTATGGTCTTTTAATATGAATAAGGTTCCTTTCGTTTTACACAATTTAGATTTGGGGGCACATAGACACGGACACAAGGGGGTTCGGCAACAACAGTTTGTTTTAGTTTTTGGTGTATTTCACCTCACAGCTCTCGTATGAGCACCATCATTTCCCGCACTCGGACCTTTTGTTTCGAATGGTGGATCGTGATGGGTTCTGACTACCTTGCATAGAGCGGCGATTAGCTCAGCACGCAACTATGCTGCCTCGAACGCTGAGGCGTCGACATCCATCTCGTGACCCGGCAGGTCTAGCTATTATGGCGTCGTCAGCTGCAGGTCGGTCGCTCGGCTCGAGTGTCTTTATTGTCTGACACCGAGTTGTCCCAGCTACGATCACCCCCCGCGTCCGGACTTGGCCGTCTCCAAAATCGTCCATTGTTCACATAAAACATAAAAATACATAACGTCAGTTGTAATTCGACCAATCAATCATACAATTACTCATTACTAATATAGGATAGCTACTAATTCTCTTATTGTAAAATTCTAACATTGTTTCGCGTTTCCCTCTCACATTCTACAATTTAACATTAATTCTAACTTAAGATATATATATACTAGTGTTATCAATATTTTAGGTCGACCCGGTACAAGCTAGTTTTTTAGAAATTTTTCTTAAGGTACACTTTGATTTACAACAATATTTACGTCCGGGTATAATCCCGATATTCTCTCCACACTACTTGTGACATTTTCTTGCTCTATGCCTATCACATTCTCTAATTGACCTCCCCTTTTTGTCCCGTGTTCACCCCCTGACCTTTCATTTCTCTGAAAGTCTCGACGCTGATGCTTGTGCAAAACCCAACTCGTTAGTGTGTTCCAAAAACTCGCGATTAATGTCAACCCGAACCCTGTTACTTCGTAAATGGCAATCCCATTAATTACGACCCCCACTGTATATTTTATTATACGGAATATAAAGTAAATTCCCAAAAACCCCGATACGGCCAGTCCTATGTCCGTAAACCATCCCCAAACTTGTCGAAAAGTCGACTGAGCCAGTTGTTTCAATTCGTCTACACTAAAAAGTTTTACTGCATTCAACCCCTGTTGCTCGGTTGTTAAACCTACTACTCGTCTCGTAAAAATATTGGTTACGGCCTGTCTCTCCTGCTCAAACATCATTAAATTTTGAACATTTTGCACCTCCTCCTGGGTATACAGACCTCCCTTCCCCAATTTCTGAATGGGCTGAAATTTCAGTTCGGGCTCTTCGCTTACCTGAAGCGTCTTAGGTGTGACACTTAGTACCGGATTCGGGTTAAATCCGATCCATTTTCCTTCCACTAAATACAAAGGGGCTGCCACGGGCGAACACTCCACCTGCTCTGCATACGTCTGTAAAATATGGGTGACCGGCGCCATGAACAGCGACTCATCATCCACCGTGACCGGTAGTTCATTATAGCATGACTTTACGCGTCTCACTTGAGCTATTTTTGGGACACATTCTAAAATATATAGGACCTCCCCTAAGACCCTCCCCTTATATCCCAATTTAGACTGCATTAGTAGACTAACGGCGTCGGACGTGAGCGGTGCCAGCAACAGACGGTTTTTAAGGATTTCCCGGTGTAGAAGGCATCGCCTATAAACCGTTTCAATATATAACGTATGTAGGTCGCGCTTATATGCCTGTTCTACATACATAAATTTTGAGTTAATATAAGCCAGTAAATTCACGTCTTTAGTCGACTTAGGTCCATTTCTGTTGAATTTATAACCGTAAAATTTCCTTTCTACCACTAACAATCTAGGGTGTTCCGTAACCCACACTTCTTGCGCGCACATGGACGTTTTCTCTAGTAAGCTAAGCGCGAAAACATGGTTTTCCTGTTCGACGACTACATAGGTATCCCCTTTTGTAACGCTGTCAAATTTTGCCGAAATTAAATTACCTTTCCCGTCGAACAGAACCTCCACGCCGTCGTTCGTGCAATTGTCAGTGAATTCACGGTCCCACACCGTTTCCCCAATTTCATTATCTACACAATATCCCGGTGTATACGGGCACGTCACGCCCCCCGCCAAACTGATTTGGTTGGATTCTAGTTTTACTGTAGCTATGTAGTCCTTTACACTAATTTTGATATTGGCTTGGACAACGACCTTTTCGTACGTCACACCCTTTAATGAATAAACTCCCCCTGAGCAACCCCCATCATAATCTATGTTACCTGCGAGGACGGCCGAGACGCTAGTCGTTGAGTTTGCACGGACGTCGTCGACAAAGATTCCGTACACCCCAGCGTACGAATGCTGCCGGTGGATGTCTAGGCATTGTTGGGCGCCGACCTGGTGGACATGGCTTTGGAGCCCGTTTGGGACAGCAGCGAGATGGCTGAACATACCGCAACGCTGGATCATCAGTAGTATTTCGACTAGACATGTGTACACGTGCGCCTCGCCAAACTGTCGACGTTGTAGAACCTGGATCTCAACTCTCTCGCTGGTATACCCGTTCTCTGGGTCTGGACATGGGGCGACATCCCGGATGGAGATCGCCGTTATATTAGCTGCGTTATCCCGGCAGTCATATGTGATTAAACAGGCTGCGGTAACCACTAGTAACATGAAAATTAGTGTACGAGAATCTAAAACAAAATAGAAATTGAATAAAATTACTCTTATATTTACGGTTTAAATTTCACTTAATTAATAAATAGCGAGTCAATGTTAGTCCAATGACGTAATATCCTTATATGGGTTTGTCTAACACCCACGGGTGGTCAGACACTCTGACGCGTGCTCTAGTGCGATGGGGCGGTACGTTTTGGTCGTCCCTTGCCCCTTCAGGTAGGTCGCCTTCGACCTCGGGCTCGTTAATCGCTTCCTCGGTGACCTCGTTCTCTGAACGTATAGAATTGTTAATGTCTGGTTCGTCGTCGCTGGACTCGCTCGCGAGCACCGGAGACGGTCTCCAAGCTCGCCAGGTACGATCTGGAGTCCCAGTGCTTGCGTCGGTATCCTCTGTGGTAACCTCATCCAGCGGGCGATACCCCGTTTGTAACTCTTCGTCGGACGATTGGTTGTCCTCCGGGTCGCGGTCCTCTGGTATTATTTCGACCTCCATTCGGTCGTATGGTGGGTGGTTTCCACCTGTATTTATTACTGGTTCTGCCTCTGGGTTGCCCTGTAACTCATTTACATCGTTAACATATACTGCTATTTCGATTTTTGTATTCTGGAACTCTTCCACAATGATTTTATAGACATCCTCCCACTGGAGTTTGTCCAACCCTGTCCCGATTTTTGGGATCGCTAATTTTGTGATCTGTTGCCCCCCCATTAGTTCCCTCAAACTCTGTATAGATCGGCGAACTGCCCATAGTGTCGGTTTATTATGACTGCGTCTCTTAGTGACTAAATAGTATACGAACCTTCCCCTGACATCTAAGTATGCCACGCCCCCGGTCTTAACCCGGTATGATCTTAGTTCGCGAACCCGACCAAATCGTTTACGAAACTCGACTGCGATACCCCGTCCCATTTTAAAATCTTCAGCGACACAGTGCGCGAGAGCGAAAGTTTCTGGTGCCGTGAACAAATCGCCTCGTATTTCATAAATCTTAAATTCGTCCCCAATTTCGTCATTTAGGGGCTCTTCCCGTGGTCCCTGATAAGGTTTTAGTTTATTCGCATGTACGACTAAGGTTTTTCGTCCATTAATTTTGGATATTTTAAATGTTACGGGCCCTTTTTCTTCAATAATCCTATACGGGCCCACCCAAGGCTTAGTTAACTTCCTAGATACCCCCAGCTTGGCCGCGCTGTCATAATACCATACTCGATCGCCCAGAGCGAAGCTAACCGGCTTCGTTTTTTTATTAAAAGTTTTATTGCGCTGGTCCCTAGTTTGTTCTAATTTTTGTTCAACTTTAAGAAAACTTTGATGCAACCGCTCCATGACCTCAGTGGCATAATTGTCCGCATAATTATATCTAAGTGGCTGTGGTTTGACTATATCCTCGTAGGGTAGTTCCATGTCCCGCCCATGAATTAAAAAGAACGGACTTTCCCCGGTGGAATTATGTATTGCGTTACGGTAGGCCATGGCTACATAGGGTAGCCATTGATCCCAGTCCTGTTGTGATTTCTCAATAAAGTGTGACAGAATGTCTTTAATAGTGCGGTGTGACCGTTCTATACCCCCGTTGCCCTCCGGATGATAGGGGGTAGTTTGAATGTGCTCTACCCCTAGTTGCCTATAAATTTCTTTCATCATTTTAGATAGAAAATTTTTCCCCTGATCTGTGATCAATTGCCTCGGCACCCCGTGACGAGTAATAAAGTGTGTGACAAAGAACTTCGCGACAGTGTTGGCCGTTTGATCAGGCATGGCTATGATTTCCATATATTTGGAAAAGTGATCCTGAATGGTCAGAATGTACTTATTTCCCGTATAAGTAGTCACAAGTGGTCCGACAACGTCCATCGCTACACGCTCGAATGGCCCGTGTAGAGCAGGGAATATCTGCAGGGGCGCGGCTTTTTTGTGTGGGGAGGTTTTGCGCTCTTGACAAGAGGTGCATTTCAGACAGTAATTTTTCACATCTTGGTTGAGGGTTGGCCAAAAATATTTTCTTCGGATTAACTTTGCAGTTTTTTCATAACCCTGGTGACCTATGTAGGGTAGGTCATGATAATGGTAAATAATTTTTTTAGTCAAGCCCCCCGGTATAACTAACTTGTCATGTCGTTCGTCATTTAGGGCGGGTTTGTATAAAATTCCCTCCTCATCTATATAGTAATTCGAGTAGCTCGGATCGTTCTTAACCGCTTCAAAGATAGGTAATAAATTTTCGTCCCGTATTTGTTCTTGTTTAATGAGTTCCCTATCAAAAACCGGTTCATATGGTACGGTAGCAGGTGTAACCGCGCTAATCGGTAATCGCGACAACGCGTCCGCATTCCCGTGTTTACGCCCGGGTCTATGTTGGATTTCCATGTCGTAATCCGCCAGTGTCAGTGACCACCTGGCCAACCGCGAGTTCGGGTCTTTAATATTCAGTAACCAACGTAATGATCGATGGTCAGTAATGAGCTTAAACCGCCTCCCATATAGATAGCACCGGAATTGTTTAATACCCCAGATTACCCCTAAACATTCCCGGTCGGTGACCGAATAATTCTTTTCCGCCCGGTTTAGTTGCCTACTGGCGTATGCTATAGGACGTTCGTGACCTTCGTACTCCTGGCTAAGAATAGCGCCGATAGCGGTTCCGGACGCGTCGGTCGCTAAGATAAAGGGTTTGGTGAAGTCCGGATAGGCCAACACCGGCTGGTCGCATAGAGCCGATCGCAATGTGTCGAATGCGGTTTGTGCTTCCCTTGTCCACTGAAATTCAGCGTTTTTCTTTGTTAACGTCGTTAAAGCCTGCGCTGACTGTGCAAATTTCGGGATGAATCTACGATAGAACCCAACTAAGCCCAGGAACGCCCTTATGTCTTTGACAGTTTTCGGTACCGGATAATCTAAGATGGTCTGAATTTTTGATGGGTCTGGTCGTACTCCCCCCTCCTGTATAATATGACCAAGATACTTCGTTTCAGTTTTAAGAAATGTGCACTTACTGGGTTTTAATTTCAAATTCGCGGTCCGCACCCTTTGGAAAACTTCTTTCAGCCTCTCCAAATGTTCGTCGATTCCCCCCGAACTGAACACGATCACATCATCTAGATACACTAAGCATTTTGTACCAACAATCCCCATTAAAGCAGTGTTCATAAACCTCTGAAATGTACTTGGGGCGTTTACTAACCCGAATGGCATACGTAAACATTCGTAATGCTCCCCTAGCGTGGTGAAAGCGGTTTTCTCCCTATCAGATTCGTCAACCTCTATCTGCCAGTACCCGGAAGCTAGGTCGAGAGTACTGAATAAGGTTGCAGCTCCTAGTTGATCTATTGTCTCCTGCATATTTGGTAAGGGGTAATAGTCACGCTTAGTTACTTCATTTAAACCCCGGTAGTCAATACATACGCGGATTTTTGCAACCCCATCTTCACTTCGCTTTGGAACTAAAACTACGGGCGCACTCCAGGGTGAGGACGAAGGGGCAATTACCCCGTCGTTCAGCATTTGGTTTAAATTTTCTCTTAACACGGACCGTTGAGCAAACGGCACTCTGTAAGGCGCCTTCGCGACGGGTGGTACGTCCTCTGTTATTATTCGATGTTTGACACCCCTGGCTTTTCCTAGTCGGGACCCTTCTGAGAGAAAAATGTCACTATATTCCCGCAACAACCGTTTTAGTTTGACCTCCCCACTTGCATCTAAATGCGCTAAATCGAATTCATTATCTAAAGTAGCAACCCCTTGACGCCGATTCTGACAGTAATACATATCACGCGTTTCACTCATTTCCCCGCCGTGGTTGATATGGTTTTCATTATATTCCTCCGCGTACCCCACGATAGTGTTTTTCGGTAACTTAATTGTTTCATCGTTCAGATTAATTATACACATTTGTATGTGCCCCTGGCTATTTGGTCTGGACAGTACCCTCGCTGCCATAACCCCCGTTTTACTAACTACAGTTGGTTCAACTATAACATCCCGATTTGAGTTGCACACCCCTAGTGTAGCACTACATACGAATTCACATCTACCCGGAATTTCCGCATGTCCCGTGAGACGAACCGTAAGGCGGTCGTCCATACCATTTCGCTCACCCTGCATATTCTTTACTTCGTGATCAATGTTGGCATTAGGAATCATCGTTTCCGTGATTTCCCTTACTGGACCCCATTGTACCCTTTTTTGTCTCGGATAAGTAGTTTGTTTTGAATTTCCCCATTTTTCAACCAGCTCGCTCGTACTTAGCTCGCATTGTATCCCTATTTCCCTAAATGTGTGCGTTTGGGTCGCCTGATCCCGGTAGGTCGTATTGTTTGTAAATTTTGAAAAACTAACGAGTCTCAGATCGCGAGATTCCGGTGGGTTTTCCATCGGTACCGCAACGTCTTCAATATAAAAGACCCCCGTATTATAGTTTAGACAGACCCCGTACTTTCCAAGAAAGTCGCGACCTAGTATTCCGTCCGCCGGTATGACAACATTATCGCTGACAGCTACCGTCTGATAAAAACACTTATTCCCAATTTTGAAATACACATCTGTTTCCCCAATTAGATTTAACGCTACCCCGGAGACACCCTGCAAATCGACAGATGCATCTCGAATTTTTGACCCCTCTACGACGGACATTTTAAGCAGTGACATCGCGGCCCCCGTGTCGACTAACATACGAATTTTTTGATCTCGACAATTTAATGTAATTGTCGTCGGCACGTCAGTGTGCCCCCATACCGAAAAGGTTGATTTTTGTGCTTGCTGGTTGACGGGGCTGCTTAGTTTTTTGGAACTCGAGGTAGAACCCTATTCCCCTCCGTTGAGCCGGTACCTGCCCCAGGAGCTGTACGACCCATAGGTGCACTAGTGTCGGCCGTATTCCCGGTATTCCTCGACTCCCCGTACCTAGCGTTCGCGGATGGTCGCGCCTCCGGACGGTACTGTCTCTTTTCACTCCTTCCCCAGCAATCCCGCTTAATATGGCCGTTTTTCCCGCAAAAGTGACATCGGATGGGCTGTTTACACTCGATTGCCCGGTGGCCCCTTCCCCGGCAGTTATAACACTCTATCCGCGATCTACTAAAATTTTCTCTAATAGGGTTAGGACCCCCGTTTGTCACGGTTTGGTTTGCTGGATTAGGGGGATCCTGAACCCATGCTAGAATTCCCTGGCCCCGCTGCAGTAAGGCTTGGGTGCCTTCCTCCATTTGCGCTAACTCCACCGCCCTATCGATCGTTAAATTCGCTTCCAACGTAAGCATTGTTCCGATACCCCGCAATATATCTCGATTTAACCCCATCTTAAATTGATTTAGTATTAGGTCCTCACTGAATTTTTGTATTCCCGCTTGTTGTGCTTCGCTCGCACCTCGCATGTTTTCTGTTAGTACCCGCTGTCCCACTAACTTAAGGCGCGTAATGAATTGACTCACAGATTCACCCCTATTCTGAACAGTCTGCAATAGTTGTGCTTGTGCTACCCCTGGGAGAATAGATTTTCTAAACTTCTGTATCAATTTACTTTTAAATATCGCGTATGTTACATCCTTTAAACTCGGGTCGCTTCTATAGTAGTCATATGCCTCCCCTGTTAATCTGGTTTTTAAAATTCGTAATAGTTCGTCCCTGGTTAAATTATCAAGCTCGGCGCGTTGTTCTACTCTTTCGAAATAAGCTTCTACATTTTCTTTCCCACTGAGCAATTCAATACCGTTGGCTATTGTACCTAACGAAGTCCGTGTGGTTACACTAATACCCTGGGGGGTGGGCGCGTTCTCAGTAGGGTTCGGCATTGTAATATCTGAATATCAAATCGGGTAGACAACAAAACAGTAACAAATTTTTAAAAGGAGTTTTTCTATAGTTTACTCATAACATAGTTCGGTGACGTACCCCTTCTCAAGTCCGTAGCTCATTAATTGTAAAAATTTAGCGGAGTTGTAATTTGATTTACTTGAGTAACGCATAGTTCGCTCCCATACATTGTAACCGTGTTTCGTCCGACCGATGATAAGGGATTAAAAATGCTGACGCGTATCCTGTTACAAGCGGCTATATGCACTTCGCGCTCAACAACTTCCAATAATTTGTACACCATAAATAACCATAAATAACATAAATAACCAATCAATTGCTGAAAATAAGAGACACCAAAACGAAATATTGTGAGGACACGAGTACCCCTTAGTGGTTCACCGTCTTCTAACATCATCGCACCCAGCTGGCACCATTTTAACGCGGTAGCGGGCTTCCGAGCGGCAAGAAGCCTTGGCTCTAATGGGTTCGGATTTTTAGGATGGGGGGGCTAGAGAAGATGTTTCCACCAAAGCAAATACTCATGTCCTTAGCAATAATCTATATTTACATGAGTTAAAAATAAAATCTACTTACACATCATAGCGAACAGGGAACCGTACACACACACGCATCCAAAACGATCACCACTTAATACCCGATCCCGACTGCCCAGCGCGCGACACCGCGCGTTGTTTTTGCTCCATACCTCACCACAGATATAGGGTGAGCCACTTTGTTACAATGCCTATCGGCACCTATATTTGAAATGCCTATCGGCTTCTATATCTGAAATGCCTATCGGGACCTATTTTTAAAATGCCAATCGGCAACTATATCTGAAATGCCTAACGGCACCTATATCTGAAATGCCTATCGACACCTATATCTGAAATGCCTATCGACACCTATATCTGAAATGCCTATCGACACCTATATCTGAAATGCCTATCGACACCTATATCTGAAATGCCTATCGACACCTATTTTTGAAATGCCTATCGGAAACTACATCTGAAATGCCAATCAGCACCTATATTTGAAATGCCTATCGGCAACCATATCTGGAATGCCTATCGGCACCTATATTTGAAATGCCTATCGGCTTCTATATCTGAAATGCCTATCGGCACCTATTTTTAAAATGCCAATCGGCAACTATATCTGAAATGCCTATCGGCACCTATATCTGAAATGCCTATCGACACCTATATCTGAAATGCCTATCGACACCTATATCTGAAATGCCTATCGACAGCTATATCTGAAATGCCTATCGACACCTATATCTGAAATGCCTATCGACACCTATATCTGAAATGCCTATCGACACCTATATCTGAAATGCCTATCGACACCTATTTTTGAAATGCCTATCGGAAACTACATCTGAAATGCCAATCAGCACCTATATTTGAAATGCCTATCGGCAACCATATCTGGAATGCCTATCGGCACCTATATTTGAAATGCCTATCGGCTTCTATATCTGAAATGCCTATCGGCACCTATTTTTAAAATGCCAATCGGCAACTATATCTGAAATGCCTATCGGCACCTATATCTGAAATGCCTATCGACACCTATATCTGAAATGCCTATCGACACCTATATCTGAAATGCCTATCGACACCTATATCTGAAATGCCTATCGACACCTATATCTGAAATGCCTATCGACACCTATATCTGAAATGCCTATCGACACCTATATCTGAAATGCCTATCGACACCTATATCTGAAATGCCTATCGACACCTATATCTGAAATGCCTATCGACACCTATTTTTGAAATGCCTATCGGAAACTACATCTGAAATGCCTATCAGCACCTATATTTGAAATGCCTATCGGCAACCATATCTGGAATGCCTATCGGCACCTATATTTAAAATGCCTATCGGCTTCTATATCTGAAATGCCTATCGGCACCTATTTTTAAAATGCCAATCGGCAACTATATCTGAAATGCCTATCGGCACCTATATCTGAAATGCCTATCGACACCTATATCTGAAATGCCTATCGACACCTATATCTGAAATGCCTATCGACACCTATATCTGAAATGCCTATCGACACCTATATCTGAAATGCCTATCGACACCTATATCTGAAATGCCTATCTACACCTATATCTGAAATGCCTATCGACACCTATATCTGAAATGCCTATCGACACCTATTTTTGAAATGCCTAACGGAAACTACATCTGAAATGCCTATCAGCACCTATATTTGAAATGCCTATCGGCAACCATATCTGGAATGCCTATCGGCACCTATATTTGTAATGCCTATCGGCTTCTATATCTGAAATGCCTGTCGGCACCTATTTTTAAAATGCCAATCGGCAACTATATCTGAAATGCCTATCGGCACCTATATCTGAAATGATTATCGACACCTATATCTGAAATGCCTATCGACACCTATATCTGAAATGCCTATCGACACCTATATCTGAAATGCCTATCGACACCTATATCTGAAATCCCTATCGACACCTATATCTGAAATGCCTATCGACACCTATATCTGAAATGCCTATCGACACCTATATCTGAAATGCCTATCGACACCTATTTTTGAAATGCCTATCGGAAACTACATCTGAAATGCCTATCAGCACCTATATTTGAAATGCCTATCGGCAACCATATCTGGAATGCCTATCGGCACCTATATTTGAAATGCCTATCGGCTTCTATATCTGAAATGCCTATCGGAACCTATTTTTAAAATGCCAATCGGCAACTATATCTGAAAGGCCTATCGGCACCTATATCTGAAATGCCTATCGACACCTATATCTGAAATGCCTATCGACACCTATATATGAAATGCCTATCGACACCTATATCTGAAATGCCTATCGACACCTATATCTGAAATGCCTATCGACACCTATATCTGAAATGCCTATCGACACCTATATCTGAAATGCCTATCGACACCTATTTTTGAAATGCCTATCGGAAACTACATCTGAAATGCCTATCAGCACCTATATTTGAAATGCCTATCGGCAACCATATCTGGAATGCCTATCGGCACCTATATTTGAAATGCCTATCGGCTTCTATATCTGAAATGCCTATCGGCACCTATTTTCAAAATGCCAATCGGCAACTATATCTGAAATGCCTATCGGCACCTATATCTGAAATGCCTATCGACACCTATATCTGAAATGCCTATCGACACCTATATCTGAAATGCCTATCGACACCTATATCTGAAATGCCTATCGACACCTATATCTGAAATGCCTATCGACACCTATATCTGAAATGCCTATCGACACCTATATCTGAAATGCCTATCGACACCTATATCTGAAATGCCTATCGACACCTATTTTTGAAATGCCTATCGGAAACTACATCTGAAATGCCTATCAGCACCTATATTTGAAATGCCTATCGGCAACCATATCTGGAATGCCTATCGGCACCTATATTTGAAATGCCTATCGGCTTCTATATCTGAAATGCCTATCGGCACCTATTTTTAAAATGCCAATCGGCAACTATATCTGAAATGCCTATCGGCACCTATATCTGAAATGCCTATCGATACCTATATCTGAAATGCCTATCGACACCTATATCTGAAATGCCTATCGACACCTATATCTGAAATGCCTATCGACACCTATATCTGAAATGCCTATCGACACCTATATCTGAAATGCCTATCGACACCTATATCTGAAATGCCTATCGACACCTATTTTTGAAATGCCTATCGACACCTATTTTTGAAATGCCTATCGGAAACTACATCTGAAATGCCTATCAGCACCTATATTTGAAATGCCTATCGGCAACCATATCTAGAATGCCTATCGGCACCTATATTTGAAATGCCTATCGGTTTCTATATCTGAAATGCCTATCGACACCTATATCTGAAATGCCTATCGACACCTATATCTGAAATGCCTATCGACACCTATATCTGAAATGCCTATCGACACCTATTTTTGAAATGCCTATCGGAAACTACATCTGAAATGCCTATCAGCACCTATATTTGAAATGCCTATCGACACCTATATCTAAAATGCCTATCGACACCTATATCTGAAATGCCTATCGACACCTATATCTGAAATGCCTATCGACACCTATATCTGAAATGCCTATTGACACCTATTTTTGAAATGCCTATCGGAAACTACATCTGAAATGCCTATCAGCACCTATATTTGAAATGCCTATCGGCAACCATATCTGGAATGCCTATCGGCACCTATATTTGAAATGCCTATCGGCTTCTATATCTGAAATGCCTATCGGCACCTATTTTTAAAATGCCAATCGGCAACTATATCTGAAATGCCTATCGGCACCTATATCTGAAATGCCTATCGACACCTATATCTGAAATGCCTATCGACACCTATATCTGAAATGCCTATCGACACCTATATCTGAAATGCCTATCGACACCTATATCTGAAATGCCTATCGACACATATATCTGAAATGCCTATCGACACCTATATCTGAAATGCCTATCGACACCTATATCTGAAATGCCTATCGACACCTATTTTTGAAATGCCTATCGGAAACTACATCTGAAATGCCTATCAGCACCTATATTTGAAATGCCTATCGGCAACCATATCTGGAATGCCTATCGGCACCTATATTTAAAATGCCTATCGGCTTCTATATCTGAAATGCCTATCGGCACCTATTTTTAAACTGCCAATCGGCAACTATATCTGAAATGCCTATCGGCACCTATATCTGAAATGCCTATCGACACCTATATCTGAAATGCCTATCGACACCTATATCTGAAATGCCTATCGACACCTATATCTGAAATGCCTATCGACACCTATATCTGAAATGCCTATCGACACCTATATCTGAAATGCCTATCGACACCTATATCTGAAATGCCTATCGACACCTATTTTTGAAATGCCTATCGGAAATTATATCTGAAATGCCTATCAGCACCTATATTTGAAATGCCTATCGGCAACCATATCTGGAATGCCTATCGGCACATATATCTGAAATGCCTATAGGCTTCTATATCTGAAATGCCTATCGGCACCTATTTTTAAAATGCCAATCGGCAACTATATCTGAAATGCCTATCGGCACCTATATCTGAAATGCCTATCGACACCTATATCTGAAATGCCTATCGACACCTATATCTGAAATGCCTATCGACACCTATATCTGAAATGCCTATCGACACCTATATCTGAAATGCCTATCGACACCTATATCTGAAATGCCTATCGACACCTATATCTGAAATGCCTATCGACACCTATATCTGAAATGCCTATCGACACCTATTTTTGAAATGCCTATCGGAAACTACATCTGAAATGCCTATCAGCACCTATATTTGAAATGCCTATCGGCAACCTTATCTGGAATGCCTATCGGCACCTATATTTGAAATGCCTATCGGCTTCTATATCTGAAATGCCTATCGGCACCTGTTTTTAAAATGCCAATCGGCAACTATATCTGAAATGCCTATCGGCACCTATATCTGAAATGCCTATCGACACCTATATCTGAAATGCCTATCGACACCTATATCTGAAATGCCTATCGACACCTATATCTGAAATGCCTATCGACACCTATATCTGAAATGCCTACCGACACCTATATCTTAAATGCCTATCGACACCTATATCTGAAATGCCTATCGACACCTATATCTGAAATGCCTATCGACACCTATTTTTGAAATGCCTATCGGAAACTACATCGGAAATGCCTATCAGCACCTATATTTGAAATGCCTATCGGCAACCATATCTGGAATGCCTATCGGCACCTATATTTGAAATGCCTATCGGCTTCTATATCTGAAATGCCTATCGGCACCTATTTTTAAAATGCCAATCGGCAACTATATCTGAAATGCCTATCGGCACCTATATCTGAAATGCCTATCGACACCTATATCTGAAATGCCTATCGACACCTATATCTGAAATGCCTATCGACACCTATATCTGAAGTGCCTATCGACACCTATATCTGAAATGCCTATCGACACCTATATCTGAAATGCCTATCGACACCTATATCTGAAATGCCTATCGACACCTATATCTGAGATGCCTATCGACACCTATTTTTGAAATGCCTATCGGAAACTACATCTGAAATGCCTATCAGCACCTATATTTGAAATGCCTATCGGCAACCATATCTGGAATGCCTATCGACACCTATATCTGAAATGCCTATCGATACCTATATCTGAAATGCCTATCGACACCTATATCTGAAATGCCTATCGACACCTATATCTGAAATGCCTATCGACACCTATATCTGAAATGCCTATCGACACCTATATCTGAAATGCCTATCGACACCTATATCTGAAATGCCTATCGACACCTATATCTGAAATGCCTATCGACACCTATTTTTGAAATGCCTATCGGAAACTACATCTGAAATGCCTATCAGCACCTATATTTGAAATGCCTATCGGCAACCATATCTGGAATGCCTATCGGCACCTATATTTGAAATGCCTATCGGCTTCTATATCTGAAATGCCTATCGGCACCTATTTTTAAAATGCCAATCGGCAACTATATCTGAAATGCCTATCGGCACCTATATCTGAAATGCCTATCGACACCTATATCTGAAATGCCTATCGACAACTATATCTGAAATGCCTATCGACACCTATATCTGAAATGCCTATCGACACCTATATCTGAAATGCCTATCGACACCTATATCTGAAATGCCTATCGACACCTATATCTGAAATGCCTATCGACACCTATATCTGAAATGCCTATCGACACCTATATCTGAAATGCCTATCGACACCTATTTTTGAAATGCCTATCGACACCTATTTTTGAAATGCCTATCGGAAACTACATCTGAAATGCCTATCAGCACCTATATTTGAAATGCCTATCGGCAACCATATCTAGAATGCCTATCGGCACCTATATTTGAAATGCCTATCGGTTTCTATATCTGAAATGCCTATCGACACCTATATCTGAAATGCCTATCGACACCTATATCTGAAATGCCTATCGACACCTATATCTGAAATGCCTATCGACACCTATTTTTGAAATGCCTATCGGAAACTACATCTGAAATGCCTATCAGCACCTATATTTGAAATGCCTATCGACACCTATATCTAAAATGCCTATCGACACCTATATCTGAAATGCCTATCGACACCTATATCTGAAATGCCTATCGACACCTATATCTGAAATGCCTATCGACACCTATAACTGAAATGCCTATCGACACCTATATCTGAAATGCCTATTGACACCTATTTTTGAAATGCCTATCGGAAACTACATCTGAAATGCCTATCAGCACCTATATTTGAAATGCCTATCGGCAACCATATCTGGAATGCCTATCGGCACCTATATTTGAAATGCCTATCGGCTTCTATATCTGAAATGCCTATCGGCACCTATTTTTAAAATGCCAATCGGCAACTATATCTGAAATGCCTATCGGCACCTATATCTGAAATGCCTATCGACACCTATATCTGAAATGCCTATCAACACCTATATCTGAAATGCCTATCGACACCTATATCTGAAATGCCTATCGACACCTATATCTGAAATGCCTATCGACACCTATATCTGAAATGCCTATCGACACCTATATCTGAAATGCCTATCGACACCTATTTTTGAAATGCCTATCGGAAACTACATCTGAAATGCCTATCAGCACCTATATTTGAAATGCCTATCGGCAACCATATCTGGAATGCCTATCGGCACATATATTTAAAATGCCTATCGGCTTCTATATCTGAAATGCCTATCGGCACCTATTTTTAAACTGCCAATCGGCAACTATATCTGAAATGCCTATCGGCACCTATATCTGAAATGCCTATCGGCACCTATATCTGAAATGCCTATCGACACCTATATCTGAAATGCCTATCGACACCTATATCTGAAATGCCTATCGACACCTATATCTGAAATGCCTATCGACACCTATATCTGAAATGCCTATCGACACCTATATCTGAAATGCCTATCGACACCTATATCTGAAATGCCTATCGACACCTATTTTTGAAATGCCTATCGGAAATTACATCTGAAATGCCTATCAGCACCTATATTTGAAATGCCTATCGGCAACCATATCTGGAATGCCTATCGGCACATATATTTGAAATGCCTATCGGCTTCTATATCTGAAATGCCTATCGGCACCTATTTTTAAAATGCCAATCGGCAACTATATCTGAAATGCCTATCGGCACCTATATCTGAAATGCCTATCGACACCTATATCTGAAATGCCTATCGACACCTATATCTGAAATGCCTATCGACACCTATATCTGAAATGCCTATCGACACCTATATCTGAAATGCCTATCGACACCTATATCTGAAATGCCTATCGACACCTATATCTGAAATGCCTATCGACACCTATATCTGAAATGCCTATCGACACCTATTTTTGAAATGCCTATCGGAAATTACATCTGAAATGCCTATCAGCACCTATATTTGAAATGCCTATCGGCAACCATATCTGGAATGCCTATCGGCACATATATTTGAAATGCCTATCGGCTTCTATATCTGAAATGCCTATCGGCACCTATTTTTAAAATGCCAATCGGCAACTATATCTGAAATGCCTATCGGCACATATATCTGAAATGCCTATCGACACCTATATCTGAAATGCCTATCGACACCTATATCTGAAATGCCTATCGACACCTATATCTGAAATGCCTATCGACACCTATATCTGAAATGCCTATCGACACCTATATCTGAAATGCCTATCGACACCTATATCTGAAATGCCTATCGACACCTATATCTGAAATGCCTATCGACACCTATTTTTGAAATGCCTATCGGAAACTACATCTGAAATGCCTATCAGCACCTATATTTGAAATGCCTATCGGCAACCTTATCTGGAATGCCTATCGGCACCTATATTTGAAATGCCTATCGGCTTCTATATCTGAAATGCCTATCGGCACCTATTTTTAAAATACCAATCGGCAACTATATCTGAAATGCCTATCGGCACCTATATCTGAAATGCCTATCGACACCTATATCTGAAATGCCTATCGACACCTATATCTGAAATGCCTATCGACACCTATATCTAAAATGCCTATCGACACCTATATCTGAAATGCCTATCGACACCTATATCTGAAATGCCTATCGACACCTATATCTGAAATGCCTATCGACACCTATATCTGAAATGCCTATCGACACCTATTTTTGAAATGCCTATCGGAAACTACATCTGAAATGCCTATCAGCACCTATATTTGAAATGCCTATCGGCAACCATATCTGGAATGCCTATCGGCACCTATATTTGAAATGCCTATCGGCTTCTATATCTGAAATGCCTATCGGCACCTATTTTTAAAATGCCAATCGGCAACTATATCTGAAATGCCTATCGGCACCTATATCTGAAATGCCTATCGACACCTATATCTGAAATGCCTATCGACACCTATATCTGAAATGCCTATCGACACCTATATCTGAAATGCCTATCGACACCTATATCTGAAATGCCTATCGACACCTATATCTGAAATGCCTATCGACACCTATATCTGAAATGCCTATCGACACCTATATCTGAGATGCCTATCGACACCTATTTTTGAAATGCCTATCGGAAAATACATCTGAAATGCCTATCAGCACCTATATTTGAAATGCCTATCGGCAACCATATCTGGAATGCCTATCGGCACCTATATTTGAAATGCCTATCGGCTTCTATATCTGAAATGCCTATCGGCACCTATTTTTAAAATGCCAGTCGGCAACTATATCTGAAATGCCTATCGGCACCTATATCTGAAATGCCTGTCGACACCTATATCTGAAATGCCTATCGACACCTATATCTGAAATGCCTATCGACACCTATATCTGAAATGCCTATCGACACCTATATCTGAAATGCCTATCGACACCTATATCTGAAATGCCTATCGACACCTATATCTGAAATGCCTATCGACACCTATATCTGAAATGCCTATCGACACCTATATCCGAAATGCCTATCGACACCTATATCTGAAATGCCTATCGACACCTATTTTTGAAATGCCTATCGGAAACTACATCTGAAATGCCTATCAGCACCTATATTTGAAATGCCTATCGGCAACCATATCTGGAATGCCTATCGGCACCTATATTTGAAATGCCTATCGGCTTCTATATCTGAAATGCCTATCGGCACCTATTTTTAAAATGCCAATCGGCAACTATATCTGAAATGCCTATCGGCACCTATATCTGAAATGCCTATCGACACCTATATCTGAAATGCCTATCGACACCTATATCTGAAATGCCTATCGACACCTATATCTGAAATGCCTATCGACACCTATATCTGAAATGCCTATCGACACCTATATCTGAAATGCCTATCGACACCTATATCTGAAATGCCTATCGACACCTATATCTGAAATGCCTATCGACACCTATATCTGAAATGCCTATCGACACCTATTTTTGAAATGCCTATCGGAAACTACATCTGAAATGCCTATCAGCACCTATATTTGAAATGCCTATCGGCAACCATATCTGGAATGCCTATCGGCACCTATATTTGAAATGCCTATCGGCTTCTATATCTGAAATGCCTATCGGCACCTATTTTTCAAATGCCAATCGGCAACTATATCTAAAATGCCTATCGGCACCTATATCTGAAATGCCTATCGACACCTATATCTGAAATGCCTATCGACACCTATATCTGAAATGCCTATCGACACCTATATCTGAAATGCCTATCGACACCTATATCTGAAATGCCTATCGACACCTATATCTGAAATGCCTATCGACACCTATATCTGTAATGCCTATCGATACCTATATCTGAAATGCCTATCGACACCTATATCTGAAATGCCTATCGACACCTATATCTGAAATGCCTATCGACACCTATATCTGAAATGCCTATCGACACCTATATCTGAAATGCCTATCGACACCTATATCTGAAATGCCTATCGACACCTATATCTGAAATGCCTATCGACACCTATATCTGAAATGCCTATCGACACCTATATCTGAAATGCCTATCGACACCTATATCTAAAAATGCCTATCGACACCTATATCTGAAATGCCTATCGACACCTATATCTGAAATGCCTATCGACACCTATTTTTGAAATGCCTATCGGAAACTACATCTGAAATGCCTATCAGCACCTATATTTGAAATGCCTATCGGCAACCATATCTGGAATGCCTATCGGCACCTATATTTGAAATGCCTATCGGCTTCTATATCTGAAATGCCTATCGGCACCTATTTTTAAAATGCCAATCGGCAACTATATCTGAAATGCCTATCGGCACCTATATCTGAAATGCCTATCGACACTTATATCTGAAATGCCTATCGACACCTATATCTGAAATGCCTATCGACACCTATATCTGAAATGCCTATCGACACCTATATCTGAAATGCCTATCGACACCTATATCTGAAATGCCTGTCGACACCTATATCTGAAATGCCTATCGACACCTATTTTTGAAATGCCTATCGGAAACTACATCTGAATTGCCTATCAGCACCTATATTTGAAATGCCTATCGGCAACCATATCTGGAATGCCTATCGGCACCTATATTTGAAATGCCTATCGGCTTCTATATCTGAAATGCCTATCGGCACATATTTTTAAAATGCCAATCAGCAACTATATCTGAAATGCCTATCGGCACCTATATCTGAAATGCCTATCGACACCTATATTTAAAATGCCTATCGACACCTATATCTGAAATGCCTATCGACACCTATATCTGAAATGCCTATCGACACCTATATCTGAAATGCCTATCGACACCTATATCTGAAATGCCTATCGACACCTATATCTGAAATGCCTATCGACACCTATATCTGAAATGCCTATCGACACCTATTTTTGAAATGCCTATCGGAAACTACATCTGAAATGCCTATCAGCACCTATATTTGAAATGCCTATCGGCAACCATATCTGGAATGCCTATCGGCACCTATATTTGAAATGCCTATCGGCTTCTATATCTGAAATGCCTATCGGCACCTATTTTTAAAATGCCAATCGGCAACTATATCTGAAATGCCTATCGGCACCTATATCTGAAATGCCTATCGACACCTATATCTGAAATGCCTATCGACACTTATATCTGAAATGCCTATCGACACCTATATCTGAAATGCCTATCGACACCTATATCTGAAATGCCTATCGACACCTATATCTGAAATGCCTATCGACACCTATATCTGAAATGCCTATCGACACCTATATCTGAAATGCCTATCGACACCTATTTTTGAAATGCCTATTGGAAACTACATCTGAAATGCCTATCAGCACCTATATTTGAAATGCCTATCGGCAACCATATCTGGAATGCCTATCGGCACCTATATTTGAAATGCCTATCGGTTTCTATATCTGAAATGCCTATCGGCACCTATTTTTAAAATGCCAATCGGCAACTATATCTGAAATGCCTATCGGCACCTATATCTGAAATGCCTATCGACACATATATCTGAAATGCCTATCGACACCTATATCTGAAATGCCTATCGACACATATATCTGAAATGCCTATCGACACATATATCTGAAATGCCTATCGACACCTATATCTGAAATGCCTATCGACACCTATATCTGAAATGCCTATCGACACCTATTTTTGAAATGCCTATCGGAAACTACATCTGAAATGCCTATCAGCACCTATATTTTAAATGCCTATCGGCAACCATATCTGGAATGCCTATCGGCACCTATATTTGAAATGCCTATCGGCTTCTATATCTGAAATGCCTATCGGCACCTATTTTTAAAATGCCAATCGGCAACTATATCTGAAATGCCTATCGGCACCTATATCTGAAATGCCTATCGACACCTATATCTGAAATGCCTATCGACACCTATATCTGAAATGCCTATCGACACCTATATCTGAAATGCCTATCGACACCTATATCTGAAATGCCTATCGACACCTATATCTGAAATGCCTATCGACACCTATATCTGAAATGCCTATCGACACCTATTTTTGAAATGCCTATCGGAAACTACATCTGAAATGCCTATCAGCACCTATATTTGAAATGCCTATCGGCAACCATATCTGGAATGCCTATCGGCACCTATATTTGAAATGCCTATCGGCTTCTATATCTGAAATGCCTATCGGCACCTATTTTTAAAATGCCAATCGGCAACTATATCTGAAATGCCTATCGGCACCTATATCTGAAATGCCTATCGACACCTATATCTGAAATGCCTATCGACACCTATATCTGAAATGCCTATCGACACCTATATCTGAAATGCCTATCGACACCTATATCTGAAATGCCTATCGACACCTATATCTGAAATGCCTATCGACACCTATATCTGAAATGCCTATCGACACCTATTTTTGAAATGCCTATCGGAAACTACATCTGAAATGCCTATCAGCACCTATATTTGAAATGCCTATCGGCAACCATATCTGGAATGCCTATCGGCACCTATATTTGAAATGCCTATCGGCTTCTATATCTGAAATGCCTATCGGCACCTATTTTTAAAATGCCAATCGGCAACTATATCTGAAATGCCTATCGGCACCTATATCTGAAATGCCTATCGACACCTATATCTGAAATGCCTATCGACACCTATATCTGAAATGCCTATCGACACCTTTATCTGAAATGCCTATCGACACCTATATCTGAAATGCCTATCGACACCTATATCTGAAATGCCTATCGACACCTATATCTGAAATGCCTATCGACACCTTAATCTGAAATGCCTATCGACACCTATATCTGAAATGCCTATCGACACCTATTTTTGAAATGCCTATCGGAAACTACATCTGAAATGCCTATCAGCACCTATATTTGAAATGCCTATCGGCAACCATATCTGGAATGCCTATCAGCACCTATATTTGAAATGCCTATCGGCTTCTATATCTGAAATGCCTATCGGCACCTATTTTTAAAATGCCAATCGGCAACTATATCTGAAATGCCTATCGGCACCTATATCTGAAATGCCTATCGACACCTATATCTGAAATGCCTATCGACACCTATATCTGAAATGCCTATCGACACCTATATCTGAAATGCCTATCGACACCTATATCTGAAATGCCTATCGACACCTATTTCTGAAATGCCTATCGACACCTATATCTGAAATGCCTATCGACACCTATATCTGAAATGCCTATCGACACCTATTTTTGAAATGCCTATCGGAAACTACATCTGAAATGCCTATTAGCACCTATATTTGAAATGCCTATCGGCAACCATATCTGGAATGCCTATCGGCACCTATATTTGAAATGCCTATCGGTTTCTATATCTGAAATGCCTATCGGCACCTATTTTTAAAATGCCAATCGGCAACTATATCTGAAATGCCTATCGGCACCTATATCTGAAATGCCTATCGACACCTATATCTGAAATGCCTATCGACACCTATATCTGAAATGCCTATCGACACCTATATCTGAAATGCCTATCGACACCTATATATGAAATGCCTATCGACACCTATATCTGAAATGCCTATCGACACCTATATCTGAAATGCCTATCGACACCTATATCTGAAATGCCTATCGACACCTATTTTTGAAATGCCTATCGGAAACTACATCTGAAATGCCTATCAGCACCTATATTTGAAATGCCTATCGGCAACCATATCTGGAATGCCTATCGGCACCTATATTTGAAATGCCTATCGGCTTCTATATCTGAAATGCCTATCGGCACCTATTTTTAAAATGCCAATCGGCAACTATATCTGAAATGTCTATCGGCACCCATATCTGAAATGCCTATCGACACCTATATCTGAAATGCCTATCGACACCTATATCTGAAATGCCTATCGACACCTATATCTGAAATGCCTATCGACACCTATATCTGAAATGCCTATCGACGCCGATATCTGAAATGCCTATCGACACCTATATCTGAAATGCCTATCGACACCCATATCTGAAATGCCTATCGACACCTATTTTTGAAATGCCTATCGGAAACTACATCTGAAATGCCTATCAGCACCTATATTTGAAATGCCTATCGGCAACCATATCAGGAATGCCTATCGGCACCTATATTTGAAATGCCTATCGGCTTCTATATCTGAAATGCCTATCGGCACCTATTTTTAAAATGCCAATCGGCAACTATATCTGAAATGCCTATCGGCACCTATATCTGAAATGCCTATCGACACCTATATCTGAAATGCCTATCGACACCTATATCTAAAATGCCTATCGACACCTATATCTGAAATGCCTATCGACACCTATATCTGAAATGCCTATCGACACCTATATCTGAAATGCCTATCGACACCTATATCTGAAATGCCTATCGATACCTATATCTGAAATGCCTATCGACACCTATATATGAAATGCCTATCGACACCTATATCTGAAATGCCTATCGACACCTATATCTGAAATGCCTATCGACACCTATATCTGAAATGCCTATCGGCACTTATTTTTAAAATGCCAATCGGCAACTATATCTGAAATGCCTATCGGCACCTATATCTGAAATGCCTATCGACACCTATATCTGAAATGCCTATCGACACCTATATCTGAAATGCCTATCGACACCTATATCTGAAATGCCTATCGATACCTATATCTGAAATGCCTATCGACACCTATATCTGAAATGCCTATCGACACCTATATCTGAAATGCCTATCGACACCTATATCTGAAATGCCTATCGACACCTATTTTTGAAATGCCTATCGGAAACTACAATTGAAATGCCTATCAGCACCTATATTTGAAATGCCTATCGGCAACCATATCTGGAATGCCTATCGGCACCTATATTTGAAATGCCTATCGGCTTCTATATCTGAAATGCCTATTCGCACCTATTTTTAAAATGCCAATCGGCAACTATATCTGAAATGCCTATCGGCACCTATATCTGAAATGCCTATCGACACCTATTTCTGAAATGCCTATCGACACCTATATCTGAAATGCCTATCGACACCTATATCTGAAATGCCTATCGACACCTATATCTGAAATGCCTATCGACACCTATATCTGAAATGCCTATCGACACCTATATCTGAAATGCCTATCGACACCTATTTTTGAAATGCCTATCGGAAACTACATCTGAAATGCCTATCAGCACCTATATTTGAAATGCCTATCGGCAACCATATCTGGAATGCCTATCGGCACCTATATTTGAAATGCCTATTGGCTTCTATATCTGAAATGCCTATCGGCACCTATTTTTAAAATGCCAATCGGCAACTATATCTGAAATGCCTATCGGCACCTATATCTGAAATGCCTATCGACACCTATATCTGAAATGCCTATCGTCACCTATATCTGAAATGCCTATCGACACCTATATCTGAAATGCCTATCGACACCTATATCTGAAATGCCTATCGACACCTATATCTGAAATGCCTATCGACACCTATATCTGAAATGCCTATCGACACCTATATCTTAAATGTCTATCGACACCTATTTTTGAAATGCCTATCGGAAACTACATCCTAAATGCCTATCAGCACCTATATTTGAAATGCCTATCGGCAACCATATCTGGAATGCCTATCGGCACCTATATTTGAAATGCCTATCGGCTTCTATGTCTGAAATGCCTATCGGCACCTATTTTTAAAATGCCAATCGGCAACTATATCTGAAATGCCTATCGGCACCTATATCTGAAATGCCTATTGACACCTATATCTGAAATGCCTATCGACACCTATATCTGAAATGCCTATCGACACCTATATCTAAAATGCCTATCGACACCTATTTTTGAAATGCCTATCGGAAACTACATCTGAAATGCCTATCAGCACCTATATTTGAAATGCCTATCGGCAACCATATCTGGAATGCCTATCGGCACCTATATTTGAAATGCCTATCGGCTTCTATATCTGAAATGCCTATCGGCACCTATTTTTAAAATGCCAATCGGCAACTATATCTGAAATGCCTAACGGCGGCACCTATATCTGAAATGCCTATCGACACCTATATCTGAAATGCCTATCGACACCTATATCTGAAATGCCTATCGACACCTATATCTGAAATGCCTATCGACACCTATATCTGAAATGCCTATCGACACCTATATCTGAAATGCCTATCGACACCTTTTTTTGAAATGCCTATCGGAAACTACATCTGAAATGCCTATCAGCACCAATATTTTAAATGCCTATCGGCAACCATATCTGGAATGCCTATCGGCACCTATATTTAAAATGCCTATCGGCTTCTATATCTGAAATGCCTATCGGCACCTATTTTTAAAGTGCCAATCGGCAACTATATCTGAAATGCCTATCGGCACCTATATCTGAAATGCCTATCGACACCTATATCTGAAATGCCTATCGACACCTATATCTGAAATGCCTATCGACACCTATATCTGAAATGCCTATCCACACCTATATCTGAAATGCCTATCGACACCTATATCTGAAATGCCTATCGACACCTATATCTGAAATGCCTATCGACACCTATATCTGAAATGCCTATCGACACCTATATCTGAAATGCCTATCGACACCTATTTTTGAAATGCCTATCGGAAACTACATCTGAAATGCCTATCAGCACCTATATTTGAAATGCCTATCGGCAACCATATCTGGAATGCCTATCTGCACCTATATTTGAAATGCCTATCGGCTTCTATATCTGAAATGCCTATCGGCACCTATTTTTAAAATGCCAATCGGCAACTATATCTAAAATGCCTATCGGCACCTATATCTGAAATGCCTATCGACACCTATATATTAAATGCCTATCGACACCTATATCTGAAATGCCTATCGACACCTATATCTGAAATGCCTATCGACACCTATATCTGAAATGCCTATCGACACCTATATCTGAAATGCCTATCGACACCTATATCTGAAATGCCTAACGACACCTATATCTGAAATGCCTATCGACACCTATTTTTGAAATGCCTATCGGAAACTACATCTGAAATGCCTATCAGCACCTATATTTGAAATGCCTATCGGCAACCATATCTGGAATGCCTATCGGCACCTATATTTGAAAAGCCTATCGGCTTCTATATCTGAAATGCCTATCGGGACCTATTTTTAAAATGCCAATCGGCAACTATATCTGAAATGCCTAACGGCACCTATATCTGAAATGCCTATCGACACCTATATCTGAAATGCCTATCGACACCTATATCTGAAATGCCTATCGACACCTATATCTGAAATGCCTATCGACACCTATATCTGAAATGCCTATCGACACCTATATCTGAAATGCCTATCGACACCTATATCTGAAATGCCTATCGACACCTATATCTGAAATGCCTATCGACACCTATTTTTGAAATGCCTATCGGAAACTACATCTGAAATGCCTATCGGCACCTATATTTGAAATGCCTATCGGCTTCTATATCTGAAATGCCTATCGGCACCTATTTTTAAAATGCCAATCGGCAACAATATCTGAAATGCCTATCGGCACCTATATCTGAAATGCCTATCGACACCTATATCTGAAATGCCTATCGACACCTATATCTGAAATGCCTATCGACACCTATATCTGAAATGCCTATCGACACCTATATCTGAAATGCCTATCGACACCTATATCTGAAATGCCTATCGACACCTATATCTGAAATGCCTATCGACACCTATATCTGAAATGCCTATCGACACCTATTTTTGAAATGCCTATCGGAAACTACATCTGAAATGCCTATCAGCACCTATATTTGAAATGCCTATCGGCAACCATATCTGGAATGCCCATCGGCACCTATATTTGAAATGCCTATCGGCTTCTATATCTGAAATGCCTATCGGCACCTATTTTTAAAATGCCAATCGGCAACTATATCTGAAATGCCTATCGGCACCTATATCTTAAATGCCTATTGACACCTATATCTGAAATGCCTATCGACACCTATATCTGAAATGCCTATCGACACCTATATCTGAAATGCCTATCGACACCTATTTTTGAAATGCCTATCGGAAACTACATCTGAAATGCCTATCAGCACCTATATTTGAAATGCCTATCGGCAACCATATCTGGAATGCCTATCGGCACCTATATTTGAAATGCCTATCGGCTTCTATATCTGAAATGCCTATCGGCACCTATTTTTAAAGTGCCAATCGGCAACTATATCTGAAATGCCTATCGGCACCTATATCTGAAATGCCTATCGACACCTATATCTGAAATGCCTATCGACACCTATATCTGAAATGCCTATCGACACCTATATCTGAAATGCCTATCCACACCTATATCTGAAATGACTATCGACACCTATATCTGAAATGCCTATCGACACCTATATCTGAAATGCCTATCGACACCTATATCTGAAATGCCTATCGACACCTATATCTGAAATGCCTATCCACACCTATTTTTGAAATGCCTATCGGAAACTACATCTGAAATGCCTATCAGCACCTATATTTGAAATGCCTATCGGCAACCATATCTGGAATGCCTATCGGCACCTATATTTGAAATGCCTATCGGCTTCTATATCTGAAATGCCTATCGGCACCTATTTTTAAAATGCCAATCGGCAACTATATCTGAAATGCCTATCGGCACCTATATCTGAAATGCCTATCGACACCTATATATTAAATGCCTATCGACACCTATATCTGAAATGCCTATCGACACCTATATCTGAAATGCCTATCGACACCTATATCTCAAATGCCTATCGACACCTATATCTGAAATGCCTATCGACACCTATATCTGAAATGCCTAACGACACCTATATCTGAAATGCCTATCGACACCTATTTTTGAAATGCCTATCGGAAACTACATCTGAAATGCCTATCAGCACCTATATTTGAAATGCCTATCGGCAACCATATCTGGAATGCCTATCGGCACCTATATTTGAAATGCCTATCGGCTTCTATATCTGAAATGCCTATCGGGACCTATTTTTAAAATGCCAATCGGCAACTATATCTGAAATGCCT
Source organism: Venustoraphidia nigricollis (assembly GCA_034508555.1). Lineage (NCBI taxonomy): Eukaryota > Metazoa > Arthropoda > Insecta > Raphidioptera > Raphidiidae > Venustoraphidia > Venustoraphidia nigricollis. Next base: position 14,213 of record JAVRKA010000886.1, on the reverse strand, counting down.
AACGGCACCTATATCTGAAATGCCTATCGACACCTATATCTGAAATGCCTATCGACACCTATATCTGAAATGCCTATCGACACCTATATCTGAAATGCCTATCGACACCTATATCTGAAATGCCTATCGACACCTATATCTGAAATGCCTATCGACACCTATATCTGAAATGCCTATCGACACCTATATCTGAAATGCCTATCGACACCTATTTTTGAAATGCCTATCGGAAACTACATCTGAAATGCCTATCGGCACCTATATTTGAAATGCCTATCGGCTTCTATATCTGAAATGCCTATCGGCACTTATTTTTAAAATACCAATCGGCAACTATATCTGAAATGCCTATCGGCACCTATATCTGAAATGCCTATCGACACCTATATCTGAAATGCCTATCGACACCTATATCTGAAATGCCTATCGACACCTATATCCGAAATGCCTATCGACACCTATATCTGAAATGCCTATCGACACCTGTATCTGAAATGCCTATCGACACCTATATATGAAATGCCTATCGACACCTATATCTGAAATGCCTATCGACACCTATTTTTGAAATGCCTATCGGAAACAACATCTGAAATGCCTATCAGCACCTATATTTGAAATGCCTATCGGCAACCATATCTGGAATGCCTATCGGCACCTATATTTGAAATGCCTATCGGCTTCTATATCTGAAATGCCTATCGGAACCTATTTTTAAAATGCCAATCGGCAACTATATCTGAAATGCCTATCGGCACCTATATCTGAAATGCCTATCGACACCTATATCTGAAATGCCTATCGACACCTATATCTGAAATGCCTATCGACACCTATATCTGAAATGCCTATCGACACCTATGTCTGAAATGCCTATCGACACCTATTTTTGAAATGCCTATCGGAAACTACATCTGAAATGCCTATCAGCACCTATATTTGAAATGCCTATCGGCAACCATATTTGGAATGCATATCGGCACCTATATTTGAAATGCCTATCGGCTTCTATATCTGAAATGCCTATCGGCACCTATTTTTAAAATGCCAATCGGCAACAATATCTGAAATGCCTATCGGCACCTATATCTGAAATGCCTATCGACACCTATATCTGAAATGCCTATCGACACCTATATCTGAAATGCCTATCGACACCTATATCTGAAATGCCTATCGACACCTATATCTGAAATGCCTATCGACACCTATATCTGAAATGCCTATCGACACCTATTTTTGAAATGCCTATCGGAAACTACATCTGAAATGCCTATCAGCACCTATATTTGAAATGCCTATCGGCAACCATGTCTGGAATGCCTATCGGCACCTATATTTAAAATGCCTATCGGCTTCTATATCTGAAATGTCTATCGGCACTTATTTTTAAAATGCCAATCGGCAACTATATCTGAAATGCCTATCGGCACCTATATCTGAAATGCCTATCGACACCTATATCTGAAATGCCTATTGACACCTATATCTGAAATGCCTATCGACACCTATATCTGAAATGCCTATCGATACCTATATCTGAAATGCCTATCGACACCTATATCTGAAATGCCTATCGACACCTATATCTGAAATGCCTATCGACACCTATAACTGAAATGCCGATCGACACCTATTTTTGAAATGCCTATCGGAAACTACATCTGAAATGCCTATCAGCACCTATATTTGAAATGCTTATCGGCAACCATATCTGGAATGCCTATCGGCACCTATATTTGAAATGCCTATCGGCTTCTATATCTGAAATGCCTATCGGCACCTATTTTTAAAATGCCAATCGGCAACTATATCTGAAATGCCTATCGGCACCTATATCTGAAATGCCTATAGACATCTATATCTGAAATGCCTATCGACACCTATATCTGAAATGCCTATCGACACCTATATCTGAAATGCCTATCGACACCTATATCTGAAATGCCTATCGACACCTATATCTGAAATGCCTATCGACACCTATATCTGAAATGCCTATCGACACCTATTTTTGAAATGCCTATCGGAAACTACATCTGAAATGCCTATCAGCACCTATATTTGAAATGCCTATCGGCAACCATATCTGGAATGCCTATCGGCACCTATATTTGAAATGCCTATTGGCTTCTATATCTGAAATGCCTATCGGCACCTATTTTTAAAATGCCAATCGGCAACTATATCTGAAATGCCTATCGGCACCTATATCTGAAATGCCTATCGACACCTATATCTGAAATGCCTATCGTCACCTATATCTGAAATGCCTATCGACACCTATATCTGAAATGCCTATCGACACCATTATCTGAAATGCCTATCGACACCTATATCTGAAATGCCTATCGACACCTATATCTGAAATGTCTATCGACACCTATATCTGAAATGCCTATCGACACCTATTTTTGAAATGCCTATCGGAAACTACATCTGAAATGCCTATCAGCACCTATATTTGAAATGCCTATCGGCAACCATATCTGGAATGCCTATCGGCACCTATATTTGAAATGCCTATCGGCTTCTATATCTGAAATGCCTATCGGCACCTATTTTTAAAATGCCAATCGGCAACTATATTTGAAATGCCTATCGGCACCTATATCTGAAATGCCTATTGACACCTATATCTGAAATGCCTATCGACACCTATATCTGAAATGCCTATCGACACCTATATCTGAAATGCCTATCGACACCTATATCTGAAATGCCTATCGACACCTATATCTGAAATGCCTATCGACACCTATATCTGAAATGCCTATCGACACCTATTTTTGAAATGCCTATCGGAAACTACATCTGAAATGCCTATCAGCACCTATATTTGAAATGCCTATCGGCAACCATATCTGGAATGCCTATCGGCACTTATGTTTGAAAGGCCTATCGGCTTCTATATCTGAAATGCCTATCGGCACCTATTTTTAAAATGCCAATCGGCAACTATATCTGAAATGCCTAACGGCGGCACCTATATCTGAAATGCTATCGACACCTATATCTGAAATGCCTATCGACACCTATATCTGCAATGCCTATCGACACCTATATCTGAAATGCCTATCGACACCTATATCTGAAATGCCTATCGACACCTATATCTGAAATGCCTATCGACACCTATTTTTGAAATGCCTATCGGAAACTACATCTGAAATGCCTATCAGCACCTATATTTGAAATGCCTATCGGCAACCATATCTGGAATGCCTATCGGCACCTATATTTGAAATGCCTATCGGCTTCTATATCTGACATGCCTATCGGCACCTATTTTTAAAGTGCAAATCGGCAACTATATCTGAAATGCCTATCGGCACCTATATCTGAAATGCCTATCGACACCTATATTTGAAATGCCTATCGACACCTATATCTGAAATGCCTATCGACACCTATATATGAAATGCCTATCCACACCTATATCTGAAATGCCTATCGACACCTATATCTGAAATGCCTATCGACACCTATATCTGAAATGCCTATCGACACCTATATCTGAAATGCCTATCGACACCTATATCAGAAATGCCTATCGACACCTATTTTTGAAATGCCTATCGGAAACTACATCTGAAATGCCTATCAGCACCTATATTTGAAATGCCTATCGGCAACCATATCTGGAATGCCTATCGGCACCTATATTTGAAATGCCTATCGGCTTCTATATCTGAAATGCCTATCGGCACCTATTTTTAAAATGCCAATCGGCAACTATATCTGAAATGCCCATCGGCACCTATATCTGAAATGCCTATCGACACCTATATCTGAAATGCCTATCGACACCTATATCTGAAATGCCTATCGACACCTATATCTGAAATGCCTATCGACACCTATATCTGAAATGCCTATCGACACCTATATTTGAAATGCCTATCGACACCTATATCTGAAATGCCTATCGACACCTATATCTGAAATGCCTATCGACACCTATATCTGAAATGCCTAACGACACCTATATCTGAAATGCCTATCGACACCTGTTTTTGAAATGCCTATCGGAAACTACATCTGAAATGCCTATCAGCACCTATATTTGAAATGCCTATCGGCAACCATATCTGGAATGCCTATCGGCACCTATATTTGAAATGCCTATCGGCTTCTATATCTGAAATGCCTATCGGGACCTATTTTTAAAATGCCAATCGGCAACTATATCTGAAATGCCTAACGGCACCTATATCTGAAATGCCTATCGACACCTATATCTGAAATGCCTATCGACACCTATATCTGAAATGCCTATCGACACCTATATCTGAAATGCCTAATGACACCTATATCTGAAATGCCTATCGACACCTATATCTGAAATGCCTATCGACACCTATATCTGAAATGCCTATCGACACCTATATCTGAAATGCCTATCGACACCTATTTTTGAAATGCCTATCGGAAACTACATCTGAAATGCCTATCAGCACCTATATTTGAAATGCCTATCGGCAACCATATCTGGAATGCCTATCGGCACCTATATTTGAAATGCCTATCGGCTTCTATATCTAAAATGCCTATCGGCACCTATTTTTAAAATGCCAATCGGCAACTATATCTGAAATGCCTATCGGCACCTATATCTGAAATGCCTATCGACACCTATATCTGAAATGCCTATCGACACCTATATCTGAAATGCCTATCGACACCTATATCTGAAATGCCTATCGACACCTATATCTGAAATGCCTATCGACACCTATATCTGAAATGCCTATCGACACCTATATCTGAAATGCCTATCGACACCTATATCTGAAATGCCTATCGACACCTATTTTTGAAATGCCTATCGGAAACTACATCTGAAATGCCTATCAGCACCTATATTTGAAATGCCTATCGGCAACCATATCTGGAATGCCTATCGGCACCTATATTTGAAATGCCTATCGGCTTCTATATCTGAAATGCCTATCGGAACCTATTTTTAAAATGCCAATCGGCAACTATATCTGAAATGCCCATCGGCACCTATATCTGAAATGCCTATCGACACCTATATCTGAAATGCCTATCGACACCTATATCTGAAATGCCTATCGACACCTATATCTGAAATGCCTATCGACACCTATATCTGAAATGCCTATGGACACCTATATCTGAAATGCCTATCGACACCTATATCTGAAATGCCTATCGACACCTATATCTGAAATGCCTATCGACACCTATATCTGAAATGCCTATCAACACCTATTTTTGAAATGCCTATCGGAAACTACATCTGAAATGCCTATCAGCACCTATATTTGAAATCCCTATCGGCAACCATATCTGGAATGCCTATCGGCACCTATATTTGAAATGCCTATCGGCTTCTATATCTGAAATGCCTATCGTCACCTATATCTGAAATGCCTATCGACACCTATATCTGAAATGCCTATCGACACCATTATCTGAAATGCCTATCGACACCTATATCTGAAATGCCTATCGACACCTATATCTGAAATGCCTATCGACACATATATCTGAAATGCCTATCGACACCTATTTTTGAAATGCCTATCGGAAACTACATCTGAAATGCCTATCAGCACCTATATTTGAAATGCCTATCGGCAACCATATCTGGAATGCCTATCGGCACCTATATTTGAAATGCCTATCGGCTTCTATATCTGAAATGCCTATCGGCACCTATTTTTAAAATGCCAATCGGCAACTATATTTGAAATGCCTATCGGCACCTATATCTGAAATGCCTATTGACACCTATATCTGAAATGCCTATCGACACCTATATCTGAAATGCCTATCGACACCTATATCTGAAATGCCTATCGACACCTATATCTGAAATGCCTATCGACACCTATATCTGAAATGCCTATCGACACCTATATCTGAAATGCCTATCGACACCTATTTTTGAAATGCCTATCGGAAACTACATCTGAAATGCCTATCAGCACCTATATTTGAAATGCCTATCGGCAACCATATCTGGAATGCCTATCGGCACCTATGTTTGAAAGGCCTATCGGCTTCTATATCTGAAATGCCTATCGGCACCTATTTTTAAAATGCCAATCGGCAACTATATCTGAAATGCCTAACGGCGGCACCTATATCTGAAATGCCTATCGACACCTATATCTGAAATGCCTATCGACACCTATATCTGCAATGCCTATCGACACCTATATCTGAAATGCCTATCGACACCTATATCTGAAATGCCTATCGACACCTATATCTGAAATGCCTATCGACACCTATTTTTGAAATGCCTATCGGAAACTACATCTGAAATGCCTATCAGCACCTATATTTGAAATGCCTATCGGCAACCATATCTGGAATGCCTATCGGCACCTATATTTGAAATGCCTATCGGCTTCTATATCTGACATGCCTATCGGCACCTATTTTTAAAGTGCCAATCGGCAACTATATCTGAAATGCCTATCGGCACCTATATCTGAAATGCCTATCGACACCTATATTTGAAATGCCTATCGACACCTATATCTGAAATGCCTATCGACACCTATATATGAAATGCCTATCCACACCTATATCTGAAATGCCTATCGACACCTATATCTGATATGCCTATCGACACCTATATCTGAAATGCCTATCGACACCTATATCTGAAATGCCTATCGACACCTATATCAGAAATGCCTATCGACACCTATTTTTGAAATGCCTATCGGAAACTACATCTGAAATGCCTATCAGCACCTATATTTGAAATGCCTATCGGCAACCATATCTGGAATGCCTATCGGCACCTATATTTGAAATGCCTATCGGCTTCTATATCTGAAATGCCTATCGGCACCTATTTTTAAAATGCCAATCGGCAACTATATCTGAAATGCCTATCGGCACCTATATCTGAAATGCCTATCGACACCTATATCTGAAATGCCTATCGACACCTATATCTGAAATGCCTATCGACACCTATATTTGAAATGCCTATCGACACCTATATCTGAAATGCCTATCGACACCTATATCTGAAATGCCTATCGACACCTATATCTGAAATGCCTAACGACACCTATATCTGAAATGCCTATCGACACCTGTTTTTGAAATGCCTATCGGAAACTACATCTGAAATGCCTATCAGCACCTATATTTGAAATGCCTATCGGCAACCATATCTGGAATGCCTATCGGCACCTATATTTGAAATGCCTATCGGCTTCTATATCTGAAATGCCTATCGGGACCTATTTTTAAAATGCCAATCGGCAACTATATCTGAAATGCCTAACGGCACCTATATCTGAAATGCCTATCGACACCTATATCTGAAATGCCTATCGACACCTATATCTGAAATGCCTATCGACACCTATATCTGAAATGCCTATCGACACCTATATCTGAAATGCCTATCGACACCTATATCTGAAATGCCTATCGACACCTATATCTGAAATGCCTATCGACACCTATATCTGAAATGCCTATCGACACCTATTTTTGAAATGCCTATCGGAAACTACATCTGAAATGCCTATCAGCACCTATATTTGAAATGCCTATCGGCAACCATATCTGGAATGCCTATCGGCACCTATATTTGAAATGCCTATCGGCTTCTATATCTAAAATGCCTATCGGCACCTATTTTTAAAATGCCAATCGGCAACTATATCTGAAATGCCTATCGGCACCTATATCTGAAATGCCTATCGACACCTATATCTGAAATGCCTATCGACACCTATATCTGAAATGCCTATCGACACCTATATCTGAAATGCCTATCGACACCTATATCTGAAATGCCTATCGACACCTATATCTGAAATGCCTATCGACACCTATATCTGAAATGCCTATCGACACCTATATCTGAAATGCCTATCGACACCTATTTTTGAAATGCCTATCGGAAACTACATCTGAAATGCCTATCGGCACCTATATTTGAAATGCCTATCGGCTTCTATATCTGAAATGCCTATCGGCACCTATTTTTAAAATGCCAATCGGCAACAATATCTGAAATGCCTATCGGCACCTATATCTGAAATGCCTATCGACACCTATATCTGAAATGCCTATCGACACCTATATCTGAAATGCCTATCGACACCTATATCTGAAATGCCTATCGACACCTATATCTGAAATGCCTATCGACACCTATATCTGAAATGCCTATCGACACCTATATCTGAAATGCCTATCGACACCTATATCTGAAATGCCTATCGACACCTATTTTTGAAATGCCTATCGGAAACTACATCTGAAATGCCTATCAGCACCTATATTTGAAATGCCTATCGGCAACCATATCTGGAATGCCCATCGGCACCTATATTTGAAATGCCTATCGGCTTCTATATCTGAAATGCCTATCGGCACCTATTTTTAAAATGCCAATCGGCAACTATATCTGAAATGCCTATCGGCACCTATATCTTAAATGCCTATTGACACCTATATCTGAAATGCCTATCGACACCTATATCTGAAATGCCTATCGACACCTATATCTGAAATGCCTATCGACACCTATTTTTGAAATGCCTATCGGAAACTACATCTGAAATGCCTATCAGCACCTATATTTGAAATGCCTATCGGCAACCATATCTGGAATGCCTATCGGCACCTATATTTGAAATGCCTATCGGCTTCTATATCTGAAATGCCTATCGGCACCTATTTTTAAAGTGCCAATCGGCAACTATATCTGAAATGCCTATCGGCACCTATATCTGAAATGCCTATCGACACCTATATCTGAAATGCCTATCGACACCTATATCTGAAATGCCTATCGACACCTATATCTGAAATGCCTATCCACACCTATATCTGAAATGACTATCGACACCTATATCTGAAATGCCTATCGACACCTATATCTGAAATGCCTATCGACACCTATATCTGAAATGCCTATCGACACCTATATCTGAAATGCCTATCCACACCTATTTTTGAAATGCCTATCGGAAACTACATCTGAAATGCCTATCAGCACCTATATTTGAAATGCCTATCGGCAACCATATCTGGAATGCCTATCGGCACCTATATTTGAAATGCCTATCGGCTTCTATATCTGAAATGCCTATCGGCACCTATTTTTAAAATGCCAATCGGCAACTATATCTGAAATGCCTATCGGCACCTATATCTGAAATGCCTATCGACACCTATATATTAAATGCCTATCGACACCTATATCTGAAATGCCTATCGACACCTATATCTGAAATGCCTATCGACACCTATATCTGAAATGCCTATCGACACCTATATCTGAAATGCCTATCGACACCTATATCTGAAATGCCTAACGACACCTATATCTGAAATGCCTATCGACACCTATTTTTGAAATGCCTATCGGAAACTACATCTGAAATGCCTATCAGCACCTATATTTGAAATGCCTATCGGCAACCATATCTGGAATGCCTATCGGCACCTATATTTGAAATGCCTATCGGCTTCTATATCTGAAATGCCTATCGGGACCTATTTTTAAAATGCCAATCGGCAACTATATCTGAAATGCCTAACGGCACCTATATCTGAAATGCCTATCGACACCTATATCTGAAATGCCTATCGACACCTATATCTGAAATGCCTATCGACACCTATATCTGAAATGCCTATCGACACCTATATCTGAAATGCCTATCGACACCTATATCTGAAATGCCTATCGACACCTATATCTGAAATGCCTATCGACACCTATATCTGAAATGCCTATCGACACCTATTTTTGAAATGCCTATCGGAAACTACATCTGAAATGCCTATCGGCACCTATATTTGAAATGCCTATCGGCTTCTATATCTGAAATGCCTATCGGCACTTATTTTTAAAATACCAATCGGCAACTATATCTGAAATGCCTATCGGCACCTATATCTGAAATGCCTATCGACACCTATATCTGAAATGCCTATCGACACCTATATCTGAAATGCCTATCGACACCTATATCCGAAATGCCTATCGACACCTATATCTGAAATGCCTATCGACACCTGTATCTGAAATGCCTATCGACACCTATATATGAAATGCCTATCGACACCTATATCTGAAATGCCTATCGACACCTATTTTTGAAATGCCTATCGGAAACAACATCTGAAATGCCTATCAGCACCTATATTTGAAATGCCTATCGGCAACCATATCTGGAATGCCTATCGGCACCTATATTTGAAATGCCTATCGGCTTCTATATCTGAAATGCCTATCGGAACCTATTTTTAAAATGCCAATCGGCAACTATATCTGAAATGCCTATCGGCACCTATATCTGAAATGCCTATCGACACCTATATCTGAAATGCCTATCGACACCTATATCTGAAATGCCTATCGACACCTATATCTGAAATGCCTATCGACACCTATGTCTGAAATGCCTATCGACACCTATTTTTGAAATGCCTATCGGAAACTACACCTGAAATGCCTATCAGCACCTATATTTGAAATGCCTATCGGCAACCATATTTGGAATGCATATCGGCACCTATATTTGAAATGCCTATCGGCTTCTATATCTGAAATGCCTATCGGCACCTATTTTTAAAATGCCAATCGGCAACAATATCTGAAATGCCTATCGGCACCTATATCTGAAATGCCTATCGACACCTATATCTGAAATGCCTATCGACACCTATATCTGAAATGCCTATCGACACCTATATCTGAAATGCCTATCGACACCTATATCTGAAATGCCTATCGACACCTATATCTGAAATGCCTATCGACACCTATTTTTGAAATGCCTATCGGAAACTACATCTGAAATGCCTATCAGCACCTATATTTGAAATGCCTATCGGCAACCATGTCTGGAATGCCTATCGGCACCTATATTTAAAATGCCTATCGGCTTCTATATCTGAAATGTCTATCGGCACTTATTTTTAAAATGCCAATCGGCAACTATATCTGAAATGCCTATCGGCACCTATATCTGAAATGCCTATCGACACCTATATCTGAAATGCCTATTGACACCTATATCTGAAATGCCTATCGACACCTATATCTGAAATGCCTATCGATACCTATATCTGAAATGCCTATCGACACCTATATCTGAAATGCCTATCGACACCTATATCTGAAATGCCTATCGACACCTATAACTGAAATGCCGATCGACACCTATTTTTGAAATGCCTATCGGAAACTACATCTGAAATGCCTATCAGCACCTATATTTGAAATGCTTATCGGCAACCATATCTGGAATGCCTATCGGCACCTATATTTGAAATGCCTATCGGCTTCTATATCTGAAATGCCTATCGGCACCTATTTTTAAAATGCCAATCGGCAACTATATCTGAAATGCCTATCGGCACCTATATCTGAAATGCCTATAGACATCTATATCTGAAATGCCTATCGACACCTATATCTGAAATGCCTATCGACACCTATATCTGAAATGCCTATCGACACCTATATCTGAAATGCCTATCGACACCTATATCTGAAATGCCTATCGACACCTATATCTGAAATGCCTATCGACACCTATTTTTGAAATGCCTATCGGAAACTACATCTGAAATGCCTATCAGCACCTATATTTGAAATGCCTATCGGCAACCATATCTGGAATGCCTATCGGCACCTATATTTGAAATGCCTATTGGCTTCTATATCTGAAATGCCTATCGGCACCTATTTTTAAAATGCCAATCGGCAACTATATCTGAAATGCCTATCGGCACCTATATCTGAAATGCCTATCGACACCTATATCTGAAATGCCTATCGTCACCTATATCTGAAATGCCTATCGACACCTATATCTGAAATGCCTATCGACACCATTATCTGAAATGCCTATCGACACCTATATCTGAAATGCCTATCGACACCTATATCTGAAATGTCTATCGACACCTATATCTGAAATGCCTATCGACACCTATTTTTGAAATGCCTATCGGAAACTACATCTGAAATGCCTATCAGCACCTATATTTGAAATGCCTATCGGCAACCATATCTGGAATGCCTATCGGCACCTATATTTGAAATGCCTATCGGCTTCTATATCTGAAATGCCTATCGGCACCTATTTTTAAAATGCCAATCGGCAACTATATTTGAAATGCCTATCGGCACCTATATCTGAAATGCCTATTGACACCTATATCTGAAATGCCTATCGACACCTATATCTGAAATGCCTATCGACACCTATATCTGAAATGCCTATCGACACCTATATCTGAAATGCCTATCGACACCTATATCTGAAATGCCTATCGACACCTATATCTGAAATGCCTATCGACACCTATTTTTGAAATGCCTATCGGAAACTACATCTGAAATGCCTATCAGCACCTATATTTGAAATGCCTATCGGCAACCATATCTGGAATGCCTATCGGCACTTATGTTTGAAAGGCCTATCGGCTTCTATATCTGAAATGCCTATCGGCACCTATTTTTAAAATGCCAATCGGCAACTATATCTGAAATGCCTAACGGCGGCACCTATATCTGAAATGCTATCGACACCTATATCTGAAATGCCTATCGACACCTATATCTGCAATGCCTATCGACACCTATATCTGAAATGCCTATCGACACCTATATCTGAAATGCCTATCGACACCTATATCTGAAATGCCTATCGACACCTATTTTTGAAATGCCTATCGGAAACTACATCTGAAATGCCTATCAGCACCTATATTTGAAATGCCTATCGGCAACCATATCTGGAATGCCTATCGGCACCTATATTTGAAATGCCTATCGGCTTCTATATCTGACATGCCTATCGGCACCTATTTTTAAAGTGCAAATCGGCAACTATATCTGAAATGCCTATCGGCACCTATATCTGAAATGCCTATCGACACCTATATTTGAAATGCCTATCGACACCTATATCTGAAATGCCTATCGACACCTATATATGAAATGCCTATCCACACCTATATCTGAAATGCCTATCGACACCTATATCTGAAATGCCTATCGACACCTATATCTGAAATGCCTATCGACACCTATATCTGAAATGCCTATCGACACCTATATCAGAAATGCCTATCGACACCTATTTTTGAAATGCCTATCGGAAACTACATCTGAAATGCCTATCAGCACCTATATTTGAAATGCCTATCGGCAACCATATCTGGAATGCCTATCGGCACCTATATTTGAAATGCCTATCGGCTTCTATATCTGAAATGCCTATCGGCACCTATTTTTAAAATGCCAATCGGCAACTATATCTGAAATGCCCATCGGCACCTATATCTGAAATGCCTATCGACACCTATATCTGAAATGCCTATCGACACCTATATCTGAAATGCCTATCGACACCTATATCTGAAATGCCTATCGACACCTATATCTGAAATGCCTATCGACACCTATATTTGAAATGCCTATCGACACCTATATCTGAAATGCCTATCGACACCTATATCTGAAATGCCTATCGACACCTATATCTGAAATGCCTAACGACACCTATATCTGAAATGCCTATCGACACCTGTTTTTGAAATGCCTATCGGAAACTACATCTGAAATGCCTATCAGCACCTATATTTGAAATGCCTATCGGCAACCATATCTGGAATGCCTATCGGCACCTATATTTGAAATGCCTATCGGCTTCTATATCTGAAATGCCAATCGGCAACTATATCTGAAATGCCTAACGGCACCTATATCTGAAATGCCTATCGACACCTATATCTGAAATGCCTATCGACACCTATATCTGAAATGCCTATCGACACCTATATCTGAAATGCCTAATGACACCTATATCTGAAATGCCTATCGACACCTATATCTGAAATGCCTATCGACACCTATATCTGAAATGCCTATCGACACCTATATCTGAAATGCCTATCGACACCTATTTTTGAAATGCCTATCGGAAACTACATCTGAAATGCCTATCAGCACCTATATTTGAAATGCCTATCGGCAACCATATCTGGAATGCCTATCGGCACCTATATTTGAAATGCCTATCGGCTTCTATATCTAAAATGCCTATCGGCACCTATTTTTAAAATGCCAATCGGCAACTATATCTGAAATGCCTATCGGCACCTATATCTGAAATGCCTATCGACACCTATATCTGAAATGCCTATCGACACCTATATCTGAAATGCCTATCGAC
>JAVRKA010000885.1:0-43051 GCA_034508555.1 Venustoraphidia nigricollis | reverse complement strand
GCTTGTTCACCCGTCTTACGATCGAAAATTCTACTTCCTTCAATATTTATTTCTTTTCCGATGTTATATTTTTCGTTGGTTTCAATTTTTAATATCGATTCACCAACATACTGAACGAAGTACACAACTCTTCCGTCTTTCAATGAAATAGATAAATAGCTTTTCTGGAATGAATATATTTTGATCAGTGACATCATAATATGTTGTTAGAAGTCTAATAAATTATTACAAATTCAACGATTCGAATAACGTTTCTCAGATTTTAGTTTTGTTCAAATAGACGCACATTTTCTTTCTTTATAATAAGAAAAAATCCATGCACACTATACTTTTTAAAATTTTATACTCGTATCAATTGAGAAAAACCCATTATCCACTGCTCAAAAACATTAATAAAACAAATGGTTTTTGTTTCCAGGAAAAACTAATTGATATAATCGAACATTTATATAATTTCGAATCTTCTTGGTTTTCGTCCTTGTAGACTATGGTCCATTGGTATTTGTACCTAACGTTTCGTCTAAAAATGCGGCAGACATTTTTAAAGGCGGTTCTTCTTGGCGGTTTACAGGTATGTGTGTCGATGATTGGTGTTTTCTCTTCTTTTATGCTTGGTGAGTGTTCGTGTTCTCTGCTCGGTCGCCACTGATAATGTCCACCGAAATTGTAGACAAAACATCAGGTAGAAATACCCATGGATCACAGTCTACAAGCCCGGAAATCAAGAAGATTTGGAACGCTGGTTGTAAAAGCCTACACACACAGACTTACATATTTATTAAAAAATTAATAACAATGAAACGTACCTTATCCATACTAATTATAACAAGAAGCAATGCATTCTCATCGAATGTTTTGAATGTCAGCATTACACTCATAGATGTTTTCGGATTGGATGAACTACGTGTTCTGACTGCATAACCGTTACCATTGAACTGGTATGTATTGGCAGTATAAGACCTACAATTTCAAAATGTTTTTCAGATAATTAAATAAGAATAACGCATTTTGTATTGCCCGATGAATACAGACGAGTTTTCAGAAATCTCAACATCAGTGTCTTTTAATACACAGATCATAACACACATGATAGATTTTCGTATCTTTGGCAATGAAATAAATACAGTAAGATAAAGAACATCGAAGTTACCACGGGAAAAATATAAGAAAGAAAGAATGAAAATAAGATAATTACCAGTATTTATCACTTTCACAAGCACCCTTATTGGTATATCTGTAATTCCATAACCCAACGGGTTTTTCATCCAAAAACACATCATAAATTGACACCTTTAAACCTTGATCTGCCAACATATTTTCATTTTTAAAAGCATTTCCAACTACACTACCGATAACAATCTGTGGTGATTCTCCAAGTTTTAATAACGTTGCATTTGAATTCGTTTTACCGGATACTGGTTCTGATGAAGAATCGCGAACAGTAGAACCGTCATATTTAAACTTTTTCTTCACTAACAACTTTCCAATGTTTCTAATTCTACAACAATAAACATGAACATTATATTACTAGAATTTCGATTTTTATCATTCTTTTTACAAACCTTTCAATTTCAACGTCATAATAATAGCCAGAATTTGGTGTCAGCGTTTCAATTTTTTCCGGATGTCTGATAGAGGCCGTATCACTTCCCAAATTCCAAATTAATCGGATTCTTCTGTTGACCATTTCAACAGCTATAAAATGATTTTCGGCACCGAATAAATAAAACAGAGATGAATTTTGAATGTCCGTTGTTGCAGATATTACAAAAGAGATTGTTGTTGAAGTGCTTGGGGCAGCACTGTGTGGTTGATATATGCGGCTACATTTTGAGTCATCGGTGCTTCGAAGAGGAATTTGTATCTATAAATCAAAATTCATAATGTTTACATGCTAGATTCCGCCGTCATTATATACAAACAGCAAATAAAACTACGTTTTTCAGCAATAATGCACACCGATTCGCATTTTAAAATGTATATTTTCGAACTCAAATTATCCTTTTCCCAATTGGTCTTGGATCCATACTCTGGAGTTAGGCGGAGCATTCCGGAACGAGTGTAGCAATCAGTTGCGGTCAGTGGCGTATACAAATATAATAATCCGAATAAAGTATGTCATTTGCAGAAATACTGTATTTTATACATTTTTATTTTCCAAAACAAGCATTTTTTAAATAACGTGAATATCAAAAAACCCGGGTCGCAGTGCCAAAACCCTGCCGACAATATAGTGTATTTGCTAATATAGGCAGTGTGGCTTTATTATGCGAACTTAAGTTGGCTTTTTGGGCAAAATAAAAAATTTGACTCCTTAAAAGAACATTTTTTCTCAGTTACAATATTATTATCAATTGAACGTCTATACTAAATTATATACACCTTTCAGCAAATAATTCACTATCTGCAAACTAATGTTTTCATAAAATTTGTAAATCCGGTCCTGTCGGGCCGATTTTATTAAAATTTTTGGAGCACTTTTTAATTGCTATTAAAGGGTTAAATTTCAATTTTGAAACGATTCTGAGAATTTTTTAGGTATTTTTGGGCCCAAAAACTTTTTCCAACCCCTAAAAACTACCCTTAAAATGGTCCGATTGGGCCCATTTTAAATAGGGTTCTTGCGGTGGCGGCTTCCAACATGTGGGCAAAATTTCATAAAAATCAATTAACTCTTTCGAAAGTTATAGCGCACACACATATATATATATATATACATATATATAAACATTTTTAAAAATGGTGCCAAAGTGTTTAGAAGGTTATGAAACGTCGAGAAATTTTGGTCCGACCCCTAGGTCCCGCCATCCGACCAACGCCAATAGTGTATGTTGCCATATGGCAAATACACTAATAAGCGGTTTGGAAGATCTCTTGTACACACTGCTACTCTTAAATCTCACACCTACTTTGATAAAACACAAATTGGTTCGTTCACCTCCATACGCACACTGATACGTCTCGTGGCTCTTAATAGGGAAAGGGTTAAGTGATTACAAATGCGCAGTGCATAATAACTATTACTGAAGTTGGGGTAGTTACAGAAAATAGTAATGAAAAAGTTAACTGTCGTGAAAAGCGTATTGATAAAACATACCTCGCTCGCTAATCTTCTCGCTTCCATTATAATATTTTTTAGTTTTTGCAAATGAAGTGCAAACGTATCATTTAATTCATTAAATGTTTGTTTCTGCGAAATGGCCAATCGATCAATTATATGTAGCTCTGCATTCATTTTACTTAAGTTACCTTGAGCTTCCGCCACTAAAATATAAAAATAATGTATTTTATTTTTTTTATAATTTTCGAGGAACATCCGTATTCGGAAAACAATTACATAGCCCTCTCCAATTCTGATCCCTTGATCAAACATATTACAATTCTTTCCAACACATTGAAAAAAAGTTTAGTTTTGAACGGTAACTACCAAGGGCTACACCATTTCCAGCTCCACACGTCGTCTTATGTGCTGCTGTTGGTTTGCATCGGAACTATGGTCTGCCATACCCATTACCTGCACGAGTAACCACTAACATTTTAAATAAGATTCTTAACTTACACAGTTCTTCTGTACTCGAAACAGTTATGGTGATGTTGGCTTCACTGGCATTTAGCTCATTTAAAGCAGGTATCAATTTATACGACTTTTGATCAAGCATTTTTTTTGCTTGATTGTAAACATTTTTCATATCCATCGATTCTTGAATTGCCGTATTTAAAATGTTACGCACTTTATCTCTAATCGCATCAATATTAAACTTCTGAAGTTCCAGGGTCATATTATTATCTTGCAGTCCTGAATTCCATATCATATCTTTAATCGTTTGTATTGTAATTTTCTTCAAATACATTTCTCTTTCTTTCAAATCTGTGAACAATGTTTTTTATACTTAGTTATGATAGCAATTAGAATCTATGGAGAAAAGTCGTACGAGTATTTTGGATGTACAGGGTGAAACATAATAAGATTTGAATGATGAGAAAGGCAAAGGTTGCCCAAGCTACAGTATCATAAGCGCCCAAGATAAGATTCGAATTTTGCCCCCCCCCCGTCTCTGGATTAAGATAAACAAAAAATGTCAGTAGACAATATGAGACTATTTACTTATATCTAACGTAAAATGTAATTAAAAAATAACATAGCTTACTATTTATCTTGTTTTTCTGATTTTCAGCGCGATGTTTTAATCGTTTAGTGTCGGCCAATACATTCGTAGATCTATCAAATAGCGAATCATCATCCGGTGGAAATAACGTCTCGTTTAAATTTCTGTTAGCAAGGATTGCTTCACTGGCTGCTTGACGTGCAGCCTCAATACTTGCTATGATGTCATTATAAGCCTGACTAGCTTTTAGTGCTATATCGGCTTCCGTTCTCGTTTTACTCAATAAGCTAAAACAAATGAATTACGTAAAATCAGTTTTAGTTCCATTGTTCTATATATACAACCAACGTGAAACTCAGGAAAAAATACTCTTCTTAGAAATTAAAGAAATTACATGTTCAAACAAACTTTCCGAGCGGAGAGGGGGTGAATCTCATAAAATAGTTTTAAATGGATCAAAGCTATCGGAATCAGTCGAGCTTGCGGTCAAACCGCTATTTTGTTTATGAACAACATGTACAGGAAATATCTACTCTTGTGACGTCACTGTGGTACAAATACACATACGGTCCTACGGTCAAAATATGTTTACGACCACGATGGTACTGGTTATTTTTTGTTTGTTTGTTAGTCGTAAAATTAATTGTCCTTCGTTATTAAAAATAATCTTTAAAAATAGGAAAAAAAAGTTTAATTTGATTGAAAAAAGGCTGCGACAGCGATTTCAACTTTTTAATTAATGGTATAAATTCTGAATAGTCTGAAAAAGCCGGATTGCGTAAGTTTTTAGGCCGGTACCAAATAGAAGGTATAAAAATAAAAATAGCGTACTTTTTAATTTTGTCAGAAATTGCTGTAAGGTTCTTCGAGTGTTGTTGTGCTGCCCAAACAATTTGTGACAAATCATTTGCCTCTTGTTCCCGCTCTCTGACTCGCTGTTTGAGTTTATGGAATTCTATACCCTTTATATTTAATTTATCGAACGCATCTTTGCTGTTGTTGTACAATTTTCGCGAATCTTCCAAAAGAATGTCGGAGTCCATTTTATGTAAATCATCTTCTAATCTGTCGATATGATCCAATTTATTTTTGAAATTTTGTAAATTTATTTGATTTTCGTCAATTATCTTTTTGACATTATCAATTTTCTTTAGTGTTTGACCTATAATTGATTCCATATCATTTACACGAGAGTAAAAATCATCTAAATCTTCTTTTATTTTTAACAGCTGATCTAGTGTGATCGTACATTCTCTTAAAACTCTTTCAGCATCATAAATTTGTTCTGAAAAATCCCGCTCCAGTATACTGTTCAACAACTTTTCACCTTCTTTCAATGCATCCGCTACACTAATATAAACGCCCGTGTACTTTTCTAACACATCTACAGTTTTTTCCATTTCTTGTCTCATGTCTACTATTTGATCTAAAATTTCATCAGCACTAGTTCTTATTTGCGACGCTTCATTATTTGCTCTTTCACCTCTCTTTTTTATCCTTTCCAATCGATGTTCAAGTTTTTTCGAATCTCTTTTCAACTGTTCGTACGGTTTCATAGGCATTGATTCAATTTTATTTGTTAATCTATTCCAATCTTTGAACGATTTGTCTAAGCCGCTTGCTTCTCTTTCCACGTGATATAAATTTTCCCACGGTGGAGGGATGATTCCATTTTTTATATGATCGGTATTTAAGGTCAAGTTGTACATCATCGCCTCTATGTCATTCAGCAATGTTTGTGTGCAATTATCACACGCTATAAAAACACAATTGATTAATTGTCAATCAAAACTTTAACTATGAATGTAACAAATACTAGTGAAAAAATTTGATAAGACTTGCACCCGTTTATAATAAACCGAATCAATAATTTCGTTATATTCAAACGTTCTAGTAACCGAAAAAACGGGTGGCGTCGGGAAATGCCTGACAGAAACGAAGCGTCTATACGCATTTAATGATTTGAAACAACGCACTAGCTAAGCAAGTGTGGATAGAACGCTTGCGCTGATAACGGCCACGCATAACGTTTTTTCTCATTGTGCTTTTCAACAAGTGAACGCGCAACGTCCGAAAAAAAGTTTCGCTTCAGAAAATCAGAAAAGTATCGTAATTTCATTTCATAACAGATTTACTGTTATACGCGTGTATTCGTTTATAGATTTTTTTGTCCATCTGTTTACACCAGCAATCATTTCACAACAGCTAAAGAGATTTTGACATATCTTACTACTCAATATCAAAGCATAGAGTACTTACTCTCCAGTTGCGCTAAAATATTTATTAATGTGAGCGGAGCTGAAGAGAAAATTAGTCAAAAAATAAATAACTTACGGACGCATTGGTTATGTTCCAAAATATGCCTGGGTTGATTGCAGATAGAACAATCCCTTCCACTTATTCCTGGCTTACAGCTGCATTGACCTGTTCGTTCGTCACATTCGTGATTCTCAGTTCCATAAACGTTGCAAAGACAAGGTTGGCACGATCCACCATCGCGATCTGGATAACCGTAATAACCTAAACTACACCTGTCGCAGTATTTTCCGGTGTACCCTTCGCGGCATTCGCAAACGAAAATATTGTCGTATTGTTGATAGCAACTGCGAGCAAAAGTTCTTGTTGTGGTAGGACAAGGGCAAGCCCTACAGCCTGTTGTTTGGGGATCACCGTAATGACCTTCGGCGCATATCTCACACGTTGCACCTGCTGTATTCTCGGTGCAGTTCTAGAAAAAAATGAATAAAAGATATTTATCATTTGATAGAATGCGTAAGTTTATTGCAGATTTGATATTAAATGTTATAAAAAACAGGACACGTTTAACTCTGTGCGAGATTCTTAAAAATGGCAGTCAATCACCTCATTTTTGGTAGGTACATATGTGTTTGCTGGCAAGTTCCGAATCGGTTTTGAACTTCTAAAACACGACTGTTAGGACACAACTGCGCGTTTGTTGGTCAAATTCTCGGACTGTTTGTAAGCAGTTCAAGAGCCTAGAGAGATGCTTTGGAAGTTCCAAAACAGTCCTAAGCTTACCAACAAACGTACCTTACAGGACTTAGTGGACATATTATGCGTAATTTCTTAATGAAAATACTTACAAGACAATATCCGGTTTCAGTATCGCAAATATCACTTCTACCGTTGCATTCGCACGGTTTCGCTTCTCCTATGAGATCGATAACTATGGTACTATTTGCTGTAATGGTATTATGCCATCGATAAAATCCAATGCTCGGATTTTGACATGAAGAAGAATTATACTTTTTGGGACATTCGCACAGCTCAACACCTCGAGCGATTGGAGGTGGTCGACCGATCACTTCAATGGCAGTATCTAAAGTAGCGTCATACAATCTGGAAATGTTGAAAAGTTCGCTAGATTAATAAACTAATAATTATTTTTAAAAAAATCGCACCTTGTGAAAAATTCCAGACTTTAGTGTTCATTTAACAACTATTACGTCACTGTTAAATCCTAGTTTTAATTTTAAAACGTGCACAGACTTTTAAGCTATTTATCAATCTTTGCGAAGAAAAATTTACGTATATAATAATATAAATTTGGTACAATCTATAATCATAAATTCAAGTTTAAAAAACTGTTTAATATTTATTGACTCCACATAGCCTTTTCATTGCCGATAATACGTAATAAAATTTCAATTAACGAGGTTTTCACTTGGCGGGGTCGGTTCAAGGTAGCGACAAATTACGATCATATCTTGTCTAGAATCTTCTAAATTCGGTATGCGTTTCAAATAAGTTACAGCATCGTCTAAGTTTGTGATATCAGCAGCCCGCAGGGCCAACCCTGCTTCTTGGAGACAAAAAGAAAGAGATTTATAATAATTAATCTTCTAAAATATTAACAATATCTACCTACACAGCCTTGCTAAACTGTTCAGCTTCCGAAGATCTTATTAAAATTGCTTGCACATTCTGTAGAATAACCATCAATAAATCTCTTGTCACTTTTTTGTCTTTGTAGAGCAGTGCGTGGTCTTGTTCATGATATACTGTCCAAAGAGATTCATGCAATCTCACTTCATATTTTCCTTTGATCGGAGGCAGCAAAGGAAAATGAGCAATTGCTATATCGTTTCCTCGAAGCAAAACGAGTGGATATCTGTTCAGTATTTTGTGACTGTAGAGTTCAGTTATGTTAACCGTTTCGAGCGAAAATTGTAGAAAGCCACCGTATGATACTATCCGATCTCCGACGAAGTCAGAAGGTAATTGCCAATATAAGGGCGTGTTGTAGAAACGATATAAACCTAAAGTGATGTTTCCCATATATTCAGGAATTAAATGTAGACCATTCGTTTTGTTCAGTTTTCTGTGTGGTAATTCTATCAGTTCGGATGGATGATTATGACCTTGAGGGTACATGTTTCGTTTTGGAATCGTATGCTATAAAATAATTCATTCAAAATTAATAAACGTAATAATATGATACTAGATACTACGTTATAAGCCCCCAGCCAGCAGAACCGGTTCTAGCCTATTTTCAAAGTGGACCAAGGTCTTATTTCAGCGTTCCTCTCAGTTAATCCAAAAAAAAAAGAAACAACTGATAATAATAGTTCTGATGCCTCTTTAGATTCGGCGCTTGGAGCGGCAGCTCATTTTGCCAAATTCTAGAGCCGGCCCTGCCAGCCAGTTCTCATGTTCCAAATCGAGAACTGGTAAAAATATCCCTTTCTAACCCCACAAATAAATAAACAAAGTACCCTTATGTAAGCGATATGTGGAGTGTGTTGATTGTATCCCCAGTAGTCATCCTGTTTCCAAATTTTGAGAGATCGACTCGACTTCAATCGTATTTGACCCCACGTCAAACCAGCTTGTGTACAGTGACTTGTTCTGCCAAAACAAAAGCACTGTGTACATCCAGCGGGATTCGACTGTTCTAATCCGAATGTTCCATTTCGACATTCGTCGCATTTTGGTCCAATGACATTCGTCTGCAAGCGAAATTTTAATAAACAATTGTTGAACACTCTTTTTTATGAATATAAAATTTTACTTGTGTGTTTTTATTACCTTACAAGTGCAATGGCCTTGCTCATCACAAGGACATAATCCGGTATCCGGATCACATTTTTCGGGAACAGTTCCAGCAATATCACAGTTACAACGTCGACATCTAGGATAACCATAAAAACCAATGGCGCACTGATTGCATTTGTGCCCGACGTATCCTTGTCGACATTCACAAATTCCGGTGAAAATGTCACACTGAGAACGTGCTGCCCCAAACTGGTCGCATCGACACACCTACAAATGTCATTATTATAAAATTATGTCTGCAAATTTCTCTTAATCGGACTTTTGGAGTGCAGCAATTTTAATCTTGTATTTTTATTTCTTCCCAAAAGTATAAGTAGGTAATTCGTTTTTGCGCAAAAATGGTATACCTTGCAGCCTTTGTACGGTTCGATTCCCCAGGAATTTGGGACACATCTTTGGCAGGATTCACCCTGGCTAAATGGTGGACAAACACATCTTCCGGTATCAGGATCACAGATGTGACCGGGTTTATCACAAAAATCACATTCTGCAAAAAATAAAATGGAATAGAAAGATAAATACACAGTGTCCTGCTTTACTGTTTATAAAAACAACAATATCGTACTTTTGCAGCCCTTATCTGAAAAGCCGTAGAAATTCGCCAAACAATTGTCGCATCTCAAGCCTCCGATACCTGGTTTGCAGCGACATTGTCCCGTGTGAGGATCGCATGTGTTATCAATGCTGCCAACAATATCGCATTCGCAAGGAGAACAGCCATTACGTGATTTTATTCCCCAATATCCTATCTGAAATGAGAAAAATGCAATTCGTTTTGATGCAAGAAATTAGCCCATTCCCGGTTAAGAGTTACGAGACGTGAAGAAAGGGACAGTATAATTTAAAAAAAAAAATCATTACCTCACAAGTATCGCAAGTTTTTCCGATGACATATGGTTTACATCGACACTGGCCAGTCTTAATATCGCAGGTCAAAATCTCTGAACCTTCAATATTGCAATTGCAACCTGAAACAAAAATGAAAATACTTCATTAAAGTAAGTAAGTAAGTTTATTTGGTCATTAATTGAGATACATAGTATCTATATGACATGTCATAGAATTTAAAAATACAATTTAAAATACAATTCTAAAATACAATTTAAAATACAAGTTTAAAAATACAATTTAAAAATACATTTTATCAAATTCACTGATTTCATACAGGCACGCTTCAGTTAGGATTTTTTTAATTTTCTTTTTAAAAATTGTCTCATTTAGATCCTTATCAGATTGTGGTAACTTATTGAAAAATTTTTGGGCCAGGTAGTGAAAACTGTTCTGGGTTCTAGTTAGATGGCACATAGGCAGTCGTAAAGCTTCCTTATTCCGCGTGTTATAATTATGGTTATTGTTTCTATTGAAAGATGGTAGATTTTTTTTGGCATATAATAATAAATGATATATAAATAAGGATGGTAAAGTCATTATTTTGAAATTTCGGAAGAGTGGTTTGCAGTGTTCACGAGGTGCGGCCCTAGCCAAAATACGAACTGCCATTTTTTGAATTTTAAATGCTCTATGTGTAAAAGTCGAGCTACCCCACAACAAAATGCCGTATTCTAATAAGGACTGGAAAAGACCGAAATAACAGGTTCAAACTGCGAAGGTGGATGCAACCTCTGCTACCCTTCTAGCTAAGCATTAATGTCTCTTTGTACTCTGCAACGCAAACTATTTAATGAATATTGAAGTCTTCCCCAGTTCAATTATTTGTGCAGCATGAACCATGTGCTCTAACTAAGCATTAAAGTCTCCTATCTGTCTAAACTGAGCATTAAAATCTTTAGTTTATTTGTAGAATACAAACTATGTCTTCTAATTGAGTATTGAACTCTCCTTGCATCTTAGCTATTTTTGCAACACAAATTATGTGTTCTAACTGAGCATTAACGTCTCCTAGCACTAAACTTGGGTTATTTGTGTAATATAAACAATGTATTTTAGATGCGCATTAAAAGTTTCTTGAATTGGTAACTTCTTCATTTATGTTCTATAATGGAGTATTTAAGTCTTTTTGTATGAGTTTAGACATATCCTTCCAACAAAGTTATAATAAATTTTGAGACAACGTACTATGATGCTTGTCATTCCGACAAAAAGTTTTGGACAGAAAATTTATGGTTCTTAAACATAAATTTATAGGTTCTAATCGAGCATTGAAATCTCTTAGTGTCCAGGTTTTAAACACTTTTAAGACGATTTTGTAACTAGAATGTCTACTAAAGACGTTGCATTTTCCGAAACAATTTATCATCGAAGCAGCGATTGAAAAGTAAAACTAATAAATAAATCAACAAATCAATATATGGCACAGGCATTCGGTAAAAATCAAAGAAATTAATTATTTCCAATTAGTTGCAATTTATTCTAACAACGTTGGATGCCCTATGTGTTCGTTGTTGTTGAAGAACAATCTGTGACGTAAACAATGTTGTTAAATAGACATTTACAACTTCCTGACTCATCATTTTTTTATGAAATGGTTCACAATGAATAAAAAGCTCCTTTGCATAGATCCCAAGTATAATGTTTGGGTTACCGACTGCCAAGCCTTGTTGTACGTAAATAATGTAATATTTTTTCACAACACTTTCAGTTTATTGTCCAAATTAAAATGTAGCCAATTATAAACATTATTCGTAATGCCGATATTGCGGTTCAAAATAGTAGAGAGTGAATCATCATTATAGTACGGTTCGCTCAATGGAGCGGCGAAGCACTGAAACAATGTAACGCGTACCCGTCCCAAAGTATAAAAAATGTGAAGTAAAAAAGTAAATTTTTGAGTATATACTAATAACTGTATGTACGAATGCTATCTAATTACTGTTCCTTGAGTTGCAGCCGCACCCCTTTTTCCATTTCCGACGCAACTACAAGAGTGAATAATCTGACAAATTGATTGTTATGAACTATTGGTACAAGCGACTACAAGAAACCATTTATCATCAATCATTGATCTCTAATTAATGGATAGCTAATAGCGACCATTTTGTGAAACTATTATGAATAGCGTCAAACAGGGACAGTTACAACAGAATGCGACACATAGAACGTTTTCTCTTTACGAATTACGATTACGTAGCTCGAAAATCTTATTGTCATTTTTTTAAAATTATGACTTTCCAAATGATTTCTGAATCAGACTGTAGTTAAGTGAAAAAGTAGGTGTACACATGATGCAGCAATAATTGTTTAATTACTGCTGTAATCAGTTTGGCGCCGGCGTTTTATTAATTAATCCAAACTGTTTTCAGCAATATAATTTGATGTAATAATTACTAACACGTTTATTAATTGATATCATTTACGATGCGTACAATTTATCTACAATACCATATTTTACAGTTTCGTAATATTAATTTAGAGATAAATTCAAAAGAATATATACCAATTGTGACATCAATCTAGATCGATATTTAGAAAAATATACGAAATATAAATAGATATATTTTTGTCTAAAAAAACCGTCTTTACAATTTTTGATTGAAATTTATAAGAAAATAGTCGTGTAATATCCGTAAGCAGACGTGTTTCTAATTTTAAAATTTCGATGAGAATTAGCTACGAGTATCTCAATAAATATAAATTTTTGTACAGAAAAAATTACATTTGAAAAAAATTATTAAGCAAGCCAAATTTGCCAGCAATTTGAACAACTTAAAATGTTAATTTGCCTTTCCATAATTCGAAATCTCGTGACGTGTTGTAAAGAAATACAGTGGACCCCCGATAATCCGACAAACATTTTGCAGGGCAGTGTCAAACTATCGAATTTGTCGGATTATAGAGTACTGCCTAAGACCCCCTATAGTCCGAAATTTTTTACAAAAGAGTACCTTGTAATCCGACAAATTACAGATCCAATGATAAGAGTCTATATGTTATATATATGTACTCTAAATTTGTTCAATCATGCATTAGCGAAGATTGTCAAAAAAATATTCAATAATAAATAATAGACCATGTCGGATTACAGGGGGTCCCGCATTAGACAGGGGCCAGATTACCGGGGGTCCACTATATTGACAAATATCACGCTATTTATTTAATTTTTAGGGCACATATATAGGTTTTTCGAAATTTCTAAGCAGCAAGCCAAATTTTGTGAAGCTTTAGATTTAGTAACAGCTAATAAAAACAGTATTAAAATGAATTTTACGACCAGAGTTCGAAATTTCTCGAGAGCATATTTTATGAAGTCACCTTAACATCTCTAGTTCTTGCACAGATGTTTTCCGTTCTGTTAAAATCTTCATGAAAGAAGTAGGGCGCATTACAAGGAATATAAAGTTTGTTTTTATAAAAATAATTGTAATACACGACCAAATTTGTTATTCAGTTTGTTCAGTCAGAATTGAATATCAAATATCAAAAGCTTTAAAAGAGACAAAACAAATTTTTGTATAACATTGTAAACCAATGTACGATACGTCATAACTCATAATGCATCAATGTGTGCATATATTATAATTAATTACAATATGAAATGAATAATTTCACTCTCTGCGCATGAGAATATTTGAAGCATGAATGAAATATGTATGCATAAGTACTGCCATGATAAGGCGTGTATCTGTGATACCCAGGGTTGAACTTACGAGTACTGTTCCTATAGTCCTAGAGCCGTTGGATCCATCGTATTAGTTTTTGACAGTGATTTGCGTAATAATTTTTTTTTGTCAGAAACGGCGAAAATGGAAATTTTTCTCTATTATGCCCCGCAACCTCCCTTAGGAATCGATTTCTGCAAAACCCGTTCTTAGCGAATCTCTACTCAACCAAATAAACATGCCTGTCAATATTCAAGTCTGTAGGTATAATAGTTCAGAGATATCGTGATGACCAAGTCAGTGAATCGCTTTTCTCATATATATGTTATATACAATCTTTCTCCTTGCCAAATTTTATTGAAATCTGTTCAGCGGTTTAGGCGTAAAAAGGTAAAAGACAAACTTCCGCATTTATAATAATAGCATGAACTAATATGGGTATACACAATATACACATTTGGCATTTACTTATGTTTCGTCATATTACGGCCGCTATATTACGGTATCGCTATGTTAGGTAGTATTCTACAGTTAATAGAGTTTGTATAAAGCTGGTCAAAATCCTTCAATAGAATCCCTTATTTTTTGATGCGGCATCAGACAGTGTACTATAATCAATCTAGAGTGTTGTTAATGTCCTCTGCCTAATTATTATCAATTATCATGTATGTTAAACTTATAAGCATATAGGTACATAGTTCAACCGTATCTTAGTGATGAATAGTGAATTAGAATTTGGCATTTTAGTGGGACGGCCATATGGCAACATACACATGTTGGAATCCACCACCGCAAGAACCCTATTTAAAATCGACCCAATCGGACCATTTTAAGGGTAGTTTTTAGGGGTTGAAAAATGTTTTTGCGCCAGAAAATACCGAAAAAATTCTCCGAATCGTTTCAGAATTGAAATTTAACCCTTTAGTAGTAATTAAAAAGTGGCCCTATAATTTTAATAAAATCGGCCCGACAGGACCGGACTTACAAATTTTATGAAAACACTAGTTTGCATGCAGAGAGTGAATTATTTACTGAAAGTTGTATATAATTTGGTATAGAGGTTTGATTGATAATAATATTGCAACTAAGAAAAAAAATGTTATTTTAAGGGGTGTATTAAGAAGTCAAATTTTTTATTTTGCTCAAAAACCAACTTAAGTTCGCATAATAAAGCCACACTGCCTGTATTAGCAAATACACTATATTGTCGGCAAGGTTTTGGCACTGCGACCCGGGTTTTTTTTATTTGACAGTTTCGGTCCTGTGTTAAATAAATAAAAAAAAAACATTACAATAAACACTATTGTATATTGTGTGGTCTACATTGGCTGATGTGTTATTTGAACTGAAGAAAAAATCATGCATTCCATACGAATGGTTATTATTTGGGTGTTATTTCTTCTACCTTTAATTTTTTATAGCGACATTTTAAATATATCAAAAATATGGAATAATTATTGCTGTTTTTACCAAATTTTTCCAAATAATCAACACCTGTTATTAATGTTATCATATTAAAAGTAATAAAGGCATAAAAATGTAATAAAACTAACATTATTTAATCCTGAATCGATAAAAGAACTTATAATGTGTAATATTTTTTTGTTACTTATAAATAGTTCTCATTTTATTTGATCTGTTATATTGATATGTAGCAGCCGTTAGGTGTATCTATAGGGTCTCATGGTAACATTCAGAAGGGCCCATTCCACAATGCAAGTCTCTTTCCATAGACATATCTCTCTTTATCTATTCGCGAAAGTGATGTGTTGGCTTAAGTCTTTGACATCATATTATGGCGTCTAAACTCAGCCGTTTGAAATGAATATATCTTTTAAATTCTTGTTTGCAATTAAAAGCAAGGATATAAGAATGAAATTTTTGGTTTACATTGTTTGTTTATGTATAAGGAATGATGTGTAGGGTACTGTTCAAAATTTTCACATTTTGATAGGTGGGGCGACCGTCTTCTCTCTAATGTTTAGCTACAACAGATGGCTGCCACAGAGACATTTACTATTTTCTAAAGAAGATTATTTTATAATTTCTCAGCTTTAGTGCGGACGAAATGGTACAGTTGTTAGCGGTCGTAAAACTTGGTCTTGCCGACATCAAAACCATTTAAATAATAATGTGTTAACATCATGCAACATTGTAAATGTAGTTTAATGCTTTTGATAAAAAAAACAAGACGTTAAGAAAGTATATAACATAATACACACATTACAGATTATTACGGAGTATTATAAGAAGTACGGTACAAATTTCATTATAGGCGTATATAATCATTAATGTGTACTATTTTCGCGCTCCCATCATATAATCAGGTCATTAACTACTTAAGAATAACTTAATTTAAAAATGCACTCTCGATTTTACGACTTGGAACCATTTATTAAATATTTGTGACCCTTTTGCTGTACCAGGACTGGCCAAACTATACCGTTGACTAGGTAATACAGTAAAATCGGATAAGATTTGATTTAAACTTGTTCAGAATCGGTGGATTCAGGCGGATATGTTATAGTAGCTCGAATGTGGATGATAAGAAGTGAAGTTAACCGACATTACTAAAAAAAAAGCGTCATCAAAACAACTTCTAAAGATGGCAAAGATTAAAAAATATAACCGAATATGGTTTATTCCGACAAATAAAACACTCAAAATATTGGGGTCAAGTTTACCTAACTGAAATGAATTTTTAACCACTATATTTTGAAATGGTAGGTCGTTTTCTGTCGATTTGTTCGTTTTTAACCGACTTCAAAAAAACAGATTATCAATTCGACATGTATATTTTGAATGTTTGTTTAGCCATAACGTTTCGAGGGGCTAGCCGATTAAAAAAAATGCTGCCATTTTGTTCAGAATATTTGCGGAGGAGTCTCGTATATTTTTTTAAATAGGTTCAGTCGTTTTTTTTATTTTCACCTCTATTTCTTGTATTCTAATCTAGATGAGAGAACGTGTTTCCAGAAATTTTGTCTGTTTGTACTGATTTTATTGGAAAACGGGAGACTGATTTTAATAAAGCTTGGTAAAAGCTTTAAGCGTAGTTTTTACTCTGATGTGCTCCAGCCAAGATTCCCGCCAAACCGACGTCAACACAAGTTATTTTTTTGTGATAAAAATCGGCGTTCACCTCGGACAAAAGCTAGGTGATCTGATTGTACATTATTTTGATAAAGGTGCGAAAGATTAGTCAATATACCGTATAATACAGTCTCAGTAAAACCTTAAACAATAAAAAGGAGATCGTAGATTACAGACGCTCGACAACTCAATAATACTCAAAAGTAAAATACGTATCGATGCTTGAAAGATAAAAACATGCAATTAACACGGCGCACCCTAGAAGTTTTAAGAGTAGTTATAAATTTTTAGATTTTGACAGACGTAAAAAAGTTTAAACATGACACGTGATATGCTACATACTCTGTACTTAGTTTAAGTCGGTACCGTATTGACACATCTATAATTTAGATTGTCGATAACACTTGAATTACATATGCAAAGTGACCCATTAAATATTCGGCTCGATTCAATACACATTTTTTTAAACGTCTTTAAGTCAGTTCAGTTATGATATTATCAGAAGTTAACATTTATAGGAGGCTACTAAATCCAGTTTGCATATTTTAGGCTAGTTTAATTTTATAGACCTTTATAGATCTTTTTTAATTAAATGAAACTATATTAACAAAGCTCAAAATTCTAAAAAAGTAACTATAAAGATTTTTTTCGTGTTTTACAATTTTAATAAGTTCGGTAACTATACTAACTTATTTCATCGAGAAATGATCAAAGTGTAAAATCACACATACATAATACGTAAACGTACAGCATGTAGTACAAAGCTTGACTATAAATGGTGTAGGTAAATATTTATAATAAAGGTGGGTTTCATAAATAAATAGTATGTTGATGCAAAACATTTGCTTTAATTTGTAGCCTTGTAAGTGACCGATAAGAACCAACTGTATTTGCTGCAACACTTAAGTGCTACCACGGATCTCTATTGAATGGATTGTGGGTATAGACTAGTAGTCTCTCTCATAGAAGCGACAAGATATTGCCTAGAATTCTAGAAGAATCAATTAGGGTGCAACCATACATTTGTCTTTTTTGTGGTCCCAGTTCATTGATTCTGATTTGCTACTGTCATAGATAAAGACATAGAACTTTTGATAAAGAGAGCTAATATATTGTCGTAATAACCAGAGAACCGGAAAAACGTCTACAACGATATATGGCAAAAGAGTACTCAGGAATAAAAGTATTTGTTTTTATTGTAGTTATTCTATGGAAATATATTAAAATCGATAAAATTCACCCTCATTGACGATTTGATTGAAAAGAAGTTCATTTATGCCGGATTAAGAAACAGTCAGAAATATCTATCTTGTTCAAACATGTTTTCTGGTCTAAAACAAAACAATACACGTATCAAATCTTCCAAGTGTTTGTATATTATGTTGAGCAGTTAAAAAATCTAACTGATGAGCCATTTGAAAATGTATACTTACATTAAAGAACCTGTCGAGTTTTATAGCCCTAATCATACTGAAAGGTCAAACATGCTTTTTAATTATATCAAATAACAATTCAATAAATTTAAATTTTATGGTTGTGTAAAAAGAATAATTCAGGTTTTATGGAGCTGCTGTTAAAAACTTAGATTGACTTATCTGTTACTTATGTTCATTGTAATATTAGATTTATAATCACATAAAGCAGAGTTTTTAAAACTACTTTATAATTGAATTTCCAAACTGTTATTAACATACAAGATTAGCTGTGCATTGAGTGACATCGTACTGAAAATTGGATGTTATGTATTATTAGTGTATTTGCCATAAGGCAACATACACTATTGGCGTCGGTCGGATGGCGGGACCTAGGGGTCGGACCAAAATTTCTCGACGTTTCATAACCTCCTAAACACTTTGGCACCATTTTTAAAAATGTTTATATATATATGTATATATATATATATATATAATATATGTGTGCGGGCAATAACTTTCGAAAGAGTTAATTGATTTCAACTAAATTTGGCACACGCGTGGAAATCCATCACCGCAAGAAGCCTATTTAAAATGGGCCTAATCGGGCCACTTTAAGGGTAGTTTTTAGGGGTTGAAAAATGTTTTTGGGCCCCAAAATACCGAAAAAATTCTTCAAATCGTTTCAAAATTGAAATTTAACCCTCTGGTAGTAATTGAAAAGTGTCCCTAAAATTTTGATAAAATCGGCCCGACAGGACCGGATTTACAAATTTTATGAAAAAACTAGTTTGCAGATAATGAATTATTTATTGAAAGATGTATATAATTTGGTATAGAGGTTCGATTGATAATAATATCGCAATTAAGAAAAAAAATGTTATTTTAAGGGGTGTATTAAGGAGTAAAATTTTTTATTTTGCCCAAAAACCAACTTAAGTTCGCATAATAAAGCCACACTGCCTGTATAAGCAAATACACTATATTGTCGGCAGGGTTTTGGCACTGCGACCCGGGTTTTTTAATTTTGGTCTCGAAAAATTAATATATTTTATTCACAACTGATAATTAACTTATTGTGGTAAAAAAATTTTCTTACAATTAAAATTCGTAATTCCATTATACGTAATGCGTCTATTTGAATAAATGAAATATAATTAATTATCTAATTTTCAGAAACTCTTGTTCTTATAAAATTTCAATTATTATATATTTCTGTTTCAGTACTTGATAAAGTTCTGAAATAAGGACGAAACGTACGAAAATAAATAAAAATCATTAAGTAAGAAGTATATCATTTATCCAATTTTAACATCTGTGAAAGCCTGTTTGCTATATTTAACTATGAATATGAAGCAAGTTAACGTATTAATTATTAAATTCGCTGATGAAATGAGCGAATCTTCTCAGGAGTCAAAGTTATCTGCATCACTGAAATTATAACCAAATGCGCACAAGTAAAATTAACCCGCGATAACGTTCATAGAACAGTTTTACGGATTAGATTAATTGAATTTTAATAATCATTCTTGACGATTTACAATTTTCTGTTCAAAATTCAAAAACCGTGAGAAAATTTATGCATGACTGTGCCCGCTTTAATGTCGGGCGTCGACTTTTTGGCTACTGCTTTGCTCGTTCAGTCGAATTAAAATTGTAATCGCGTGTAGAATCCCCGATTTACATAGTTCATATTTTCGATCACTGCATTTTTAATAATTTTATAACGGTTGTCTAAGCTACCTTGTTTCCTGTCTTCCTCAAAAAATTTCCGTTTATTAATAATAATAATTTATTAATAATAATATTAATACATTTACAGACGGAATAATTATATTTAAATTATATTTTTTCTGGACCCCCAATAAAATAGCTGCATTTCCAGTCTGCATAGCGATAGTAAAATGATCTATTAAAGTAAAAGAAATGCGATTCTACTAATCCAATAGTAATTTTCCTGCCAGTTGTCATTTAAAACCCTATGAGCAAGAGAGACTACATTAAAACTGTATTTACGTTCAAAATACATAAACTACTATATCATAATCCATATAGCCATAAATATACGTATTTATCTGAATTTATTTCTAGGGTATTCTAATTTCGATCAAACAAACATCGGAAAGCAATACAAATATAAAATAAAAATGTTATTGGTACTGCTGGCTTAAGCCGTATGTGGTAATTAAAAATATTTATTAATATTCATGAGTTAAATGTTATTTATTAAAAAAAGAGGATATGTAACCTAATCACAGCTTTGTAGTACTCTGCCATTAATAAAATAATAACGTAATATTTTTCACGTCACATTTCGTGATCATTAACAAACATTTCTAAATTAATTTTTTCAGCGTGTTATATAATTAAAACTATAGGTAAGTGTAAACAGCTCTAACAAAACTATCTAATACTAATTTTCACCCGCGGCTTCGTTCGCGTTAGTGCCACTTTTTGGCTACTGTTCAGCTTCTTTAGTAGAAGATCGATATACCCTAGGGATGGCCATCTATGCTGTTCATTTATAGTGATAATCCGATGAGTCTTTCAGTTATCAAAAAAAAAAAACAAGAATGCACAAAAATCCAAGTGTGTAGGCTTGCTGCCACACCACCTTTGAAAATGTCTATCGCAATTGTAGACAAACCGCAAGATTACTAGATCACCTCGTTAATGAATGACGTCACTGAATGAAGTCGTATCCCCGCTACTGTCTAGCGGAACGAAGTCACCTCTGTATCTCTATCTGTAATAATTTTGGAAGAAACGTAAGGAAGAAATACCAATGAACCACGACCTACACGTCAGCTGAAACCAAGACGATTTAGATACCAAAAAATTATAAAAACGAGTAACTGGGCCTATAGGCATCTAAAAAACATGCAATTACAGAGCAAATTGTTACGATTTTTACATCTTTGACACTAAAGATCCTCATCATATGCAACAGTGGATAAAAAATTAAAAAGAAATTATTCATTTCGTTTATGCGTTCGCGTAATTAAAATTCAGTTAACCTTCTAAATATTATTAATACATTTGAACACTGTTGGAGATGAACTTGGCTATGTCACATATATCATACTATATAGGCGCTTTTGTTTAAAGGCGACGTTCAGTTGTTTTATTGGTCCGAGGTTAAACGTTTCGGTCAGCCGGCCAAAGAGGTTAATTTGTCACACGAGTCATCAACAATGATTCACCATCGTTGAATATTGCATGGCTCTTTTGTTGCTGAAATAATATTTCATGTTTTTTGTCGTGCGTCTGAATTGCAAAGACGAAAACAAAACAGTTATGTAGGAGTAACTTCTAAGTGGGTTCAGTACCGTAGACATAACGCAAAAAATAAATAATATTTCTCTGACTGCGCTATCAAGCTCGGTGTGCATTCAACAGAGTAGAGTTGTAAGTTCAAGGTTATTTTTGTTTTAATTGAAAAAACCCGGGTCGCAGTGCCAAAACCCTGCCGACAATATAGTGTATTTGCTTATACAGGCAGTGCGGCTTTATTATGTACACTTAAGTTGGTTTTTGGGCAAAATAAAAAATTTGACTCCTTAATACACCCCTTAAAATAACATTTTTTTTCTTAATGGCAATACTATTATCAATCGAACCTCTATACCAAATTATATACAACTTTCAGTAAATAATTCAACCCCTAAAAACTACCCTTAAAATGGCCCGATTACGCCCATTTTAAATAGGCTTTTTGCGGTGATAGATTTCAACACCGTGCCAAATTTCGTTAAAATCAATTAACTCTTTTGAAAGTTATTGCCCGTACACATATATATATATAAAAACATTTTTAAAAATGGTGCCAAAGTGTTTAGGAAGTTATGAAACGTCGAGAAATTTTGGTCCGACCCCTAGATCCCGCTATCCGACCGATGCCAATAGTGTATGTTGCCATATGGCAAATACACTAATAACGATGAGTTTAAAAATATGGGTTAGGTTTTCTTAATTACCACAGGTTTGTCAGAGATGTTATAGGTATAATACGATTTAGTTTTTTGGTTTCAAAATCCGGTGTGTAAATTGGTAACTTTGAGGTCAAAGGGATGCACAATCTAAGAGAGCCAGTATTCGAAAATGGTATAATGATGGAAAATGAATGTGTTGAACACGTAATTACAAATACAACATATAAATTGTGGTTTATTTTTGGTAACAAACAAAAATATTCTTTCATCCTAACTCTTATTTTACTTTTCTTCCCAAAATACATTGTGTAGATAACTTGATTTCATACAATATTTAATACCCAATTTTTTAACTATCACCTCAGAAATGTCCCGGAAATTCATTTTCGCTCTGGAAACCCTAGGTCTGCATCAGAGATTAAGATAGCAAAAATATTTGTTTGTTTTTTAAATTTTGAAAAACAAATTATGGTTTTCTTTATAACTTTTTTGATTTCTCTATCTTTTTCGACGACGCAGAGTAGACCAATCACAAGTTGTTATTTCATGTTCAGACTTTTGTAACTTTAGATCAAGGACGACGGTGGATAGACGCAGAAAGGTACACCATTTGAAAAAAGGAATTTTACGGAAGGAGACTGGACGACTCGAGGTAATTGGAGATTTTTTTTCAAACCTGAGAGATGAGACGTTCTAATTTCCTCGTTTCCATTTTCAAGAGACAATGTGTACTGTCAAAATCTGTTTAACATATATGAGTACACTATATTTTCGGTTCTTCATCGTCATCATAAATCCATACTTTCACTGCGTGCATTGTTGATATAGAAATAGTACCGTCATAAGTAACGTGTGCTTGAACTTGGCAAGTCCAAATTTAGCAACAAGACACATGGCATCTTGTCAAGCTTGTCACAATTACGATGAACGCACATTGTTTATCATTTGTTTTTAACCATATCATCTCGTATAACCAGCGTACCTATGTTAGAGTTACTGCTATTAAATGGGTTGTGTGGGCTTAAGTACACTTGACTGTTACAACAGACGAAAAACAGAATGGCAAATACAGTGGAGTCTTCCTAAGTGAACGTCTATTGCACGGAATATACAAATATCAACACAGATATAAGGCTTTGAAAATAACTGTGTTAAGTGCGCACTGATCACATTCCTAAATCGAAAGTCAGAATCAACAATCAAAGTCAGAACTGAGAGAGAGGTCATTTGTGCAACATGCACGCGCGAATTGAGTCTTAAATTTTGAGTGATTCAGCTGGTTAAGCTGTGATTATGGGGTCGAAGATTAGCAAATGCGATAGTGCACGGCTAGATTGACTTATAGAAAGATTCTATTGAATTTTTAAAATGGTCACTATCGGGATTTTTACACGAAAGTCGATGATTCGAGTGTAAGTAGTTCCTCACATAGCGGTAACGTAGTATAGCGGCCGTAATATGGTGAATTACGGACCAAAAAACATTTCCATAGAATAAAATGGATGCCACTTTTTTACGTTGCGATGGTGTCGCCGCCACCGAAAAAATCACATCCATTTACTGCCATGCAAACGTTTTCTGTAACGTAATTCACGGTTATATTACAGTACCTCGTCAGTTCTTTTTTCTTATTGATAAAAGTGAAAACAATACGTTAATAACTAAAAAATATTTCAAGGTTCTGAAAATTAATATTTTTTTGTGAGTAATTATATCAAATAATTTGTCTGCTTATAAACGTCCGTAACTGTTGTCTAAAAATCTAATCATCATCAGAGTAACTGTACGTTCAATTTATATGAGCAGCGCCAATTTGAACTGTACCGACTGTACGTGTCTGTTTACCTGTCCGCCCATTTAATGCAAGGTATCAGTCACTTATAGCGCTTACACACAACATGAATGATGAGCGATCATTTTTGTTAGAAAAACAATTTTGACTATATTAGTACATCTAACTGTATATTATTATTATAACTATGTGCCACCTTTATACCAGTGTTGTCCAATCTTTTTTTGTGTGGAAAAAATTGATAATTTCTATAAAGTCTGCGGTACACGAGGAAGTTATTATGCGCTTTATTCTTTCCCGTAACCTTGGTGCTCAGTTAACCTGAG
This sequence comes from Venustoraphidia nigricollis, assembly GCA_034508555.1. Lineage (NCBI taxonomy): Eukaryota > Metazoa > Arthropoda > Insecta > Raphidioptera > Raphidiidae > Venustoraphidia > Venustoraphidia nigricollis. The sequence goes on along the minus strand of JAVRKA010000885.1, from coordinate 18,758 downwards.
ATTCTATCCTGAAACGGCCAATACTGTACCATCTCGAGTGTTGAAAGGTCTGCATCAGATTTGTATTTTACGCGTCGGGTTTAAAAAGACATTTTATTTAGTTAGTCTACCCAGGTAGTTGCTTTATTTCATTTTGAAATTGTGTTTGCTATTATAGTAAAACATATTTTTTCTCGTAAATATATAAATTAATCAAATAGACCTCTATGGAAAAGTAATAATATTGAATCTTTTACTTAGAACCAAAGTCACGAATTATGCTTCTGGTTATTTATTTATTCTCGTTACCGCGCTGGCTGCGAGAATGGAAATGACGTCACTGGCTTTAAAAATTAAAACCGGGGCTTGATTCTCTGCTGACTTTGAGCAAGAAATAATCCAGAAAACAGTATCTTGCCACTCGAACAACATAGGTAAAACGACTAATAAATTATACTTCACACTTTCGGTGCGATATTAAGATTTAACTGTCAGTATATTCTGCTCAGTTAAATGGCCTAATTTTGTCACTGAAACTTCCGCACTGAACACTCAAGTAATCGCTCGAAGTGTCGCCTCTTTATAGAAGCTATTTACTTTTGTTCCGAATAGTAGAAATATTTGCTGAAAATCCATAAATTATTTTTGGTTGCGAAATGCAAGCACACTTTTACGCATTCACTTGAAACATTTATAAACCTTATACTTGAGTACGTAGCGGATATTTGAAACTATATGAAATCCATCTACACAAGGTGTGTGGCACGGTGGTACCATTCGTCATAACTAATTCTTAAACATTAGCAATTTTCTTGACATGCTAGAACATTCAATTAATTTCAGCACTTTTTTCTTCTTTGAAAAAATAGTACAGTAGACGTTCAATTATACAATCAGAAAAATGAGAATAATGTTTACGTTATGAATTTTTCGTATCATGATAGTCGTTCAAGAGTTTTTTTTTTAATTTTTCTGATTCCTTGATGAAATCTGCCAACATACCTACGCAATTTTGGCTCATCAATATTACAAGAATTTCACTCCTGTAGTGTGTATCAATTATTATCATTAATACACTAAATCAGTAAAAAAGAAAAACTTAGAATTCTTACTTTATAAATTTTCCGAAGCGCAACAATGTGTTAACAGTTTTTTTTTATTTAAAATTTTAAAAATCTAATAATATTCTTAACTTTGACACGCAATAACCTTCTGATGAAGAGCGATGTGTTGTGTGGACTATGATGACTTGCCGATGAATCGCGAAAAACTGCAACAGTATTTCTAGTCTTAGTACATTCTTCGATGGCATTCATAGATGTTTTAAAAATACGCATTTCAATTTCAAATAAAATCTGTCACTTATATAGCGGAAGTGATATTTGGCGAAAATTATTGATAGAATGTTATCTGTATATATCTATTTCGCACGACACAACTGGACGCATATTCGTTTTTAAGTGCACTTAAAATCAATAAACGAATCTAGCAATAAACCTAGAAATGCAGATATTGATTTATTGGCATTCAAATCTTCTCCGTTGATAAATGCAAATGAAATATGCATATTAGCGTCACATGCGTCAATACGACGTTTGTAATCTTGTATTACAACCATATAGGGCGTCTCTGCGGTCCGTATTCAAAGGATCGACGGCATCCTATATAACTATAATCAATAAAAGTGACATTCATATGCCATTCACTCGTCAATCAAATAATGTAACGATTAACATTAATGCATTTGTTTTGTATATACGCAGTCCTTTGTTATTGCATACATGCATTTGTTTTAAATACACGTGCAGCCTTTTGTTCGAATTCTTATACCCAATCAAATGTTTTCCGGCTTGACAGTATGGTTTGCGCTCTTTGTTTCAATTGCATGTATCGATTTCAGAAGAAAAAGGACAACTTGCAACTAACATGGGTTAATTTTCGCACATTAATTAGGAATACAACCAGAAATCATTAAAAATGTTCCACTAAGAACACGTAGATGTGAATGATATTCTGGTTCCTCAAAGACTTATTGTTGCACTTGGCCATGGTATGTAAATGTAATGTTTCTGCGACGATTGTACTATGATCAGAATGGAAAATGAGTGGAGTAGTTAAAAAAGGAACAGAGCTTACTCGACTACTACTCGACAAGTAGTTAAGCTAAAATGTCCAGAACTGTTTCGACTCGAGTACAGCAAGAAGAAAAAAGTCACACTTTGAAATAGTTCAAGGAATTCACTTGATAAAATTTTTAAGATTTGAATTTTCGATCATATAAATACTGTATTTTTCTTCTGAAGTCGTGTCGAGCAGTCCACGGAAAGTTTAGCTACTGAAAAATGTTTACAACTAAGTTGACTGAAATAAATCAAAAAACAAATCAGAAATCAGATATTCAATTGCTTTCATTAACTTAGTTTGCACTGTAACACTAAAGCTCCTCACAAACACATACATACATTGCACATCGCAGTCACACAACACAAACATATGCACATTAACACGTTGAGACACAAAACAGACACATTATTATCTTTCCCCTTGACACAGAGCTCGCTCTCTATGTGCACAATTAGATCTCGAAATAAAAAAAAATTGAAAAAAATCTCTCTCCCTCTCTCTCTCTCGTCTAGCACCGTTATATGTAATGTTTAATGCAAAATTACAGAAGATATCCATAAAACCTTATAAGAATAAATTACTTTTAAATACTTCGTGTCTCGGACTACCAATAAAAAGTACAGTCATTATTTGCTGACGACAGTTTATATAATATGAAGTCAGTTATTAGAGTGTTGTTAATTTTTCACTATAATACCACAGTTTTTCAATTTCAAACGACTTGCGACATAGGAATATTAAACATTCCTATGGCATTTGTATACATAGAGTTAATACGGAATGTCGGTTGCATTCCAGTAATTAATTTATAGTATTTTTATCGTTTTTATCACAGTAAATATTTGTCATAGCATTTGTAGTTACAACGCATCAGCGGATGCGACGGCATCTGCATTTCTCACGGATTTATGTGCGTTTACTCAATTAAGGTCTCCACAAACAGACTGTTTTGGAATGTTCAACACGGGCTATATATCAATATGCTAAAACAAAATGGAGAATGAGCATGGAGCTAAAATACAAAGCGTGTCGGGGATTCTGCACGCGAATTCTAAACTCAATATTGGTGTACGCTGGCTAAACTATAGATGTGTTTGGTAACGCACTGCAGTTTAAAAAGAATTGCATTTGTTAGACAAAAGTGTAACCGTGTGTGTATGCCTACCGTACATATTTCGCTCAGTGCAAATTTCACTGTATACTACACTAATAATATCACAGCTTATAAGAGGTACAGAAAAGTCCTACATGAGGTTGATCTTGGTTATTTTGTTGCCGATCTAAAATCTATTAAGGCGAAGCCGGGCCAAAAAACTAGCATCTATCCAAGGTTACCTCGTTAATTAATGACATCAGCTGGAAGACCGTTCAATATTTTTGTCAACTACGCAATATCAATTGACAGTCCACTGGATGACATCATTCCTTCACTAATATCCCAAGGAAGTAGGAACCTTGTAGCCACCTTGGTATCTACCTGCGCCAATAATAATAATAATAAATAAAAAACCCGGGTCGCAGTGCCAAAACCCTGCCGACAATATAGGGTATTTGCTTATACAGGCAGTGTGGCTTTATTATGCGAACTTAAGTTGGGTTTTGGGCAAAATAAAAAAATTGACTCCTTAATACACCCCTTAAAATAACATTTTTTTTCTTAATTGCAATAATATTATCAATCGAACCTCTATACCAAATTATATACAACTTTCAGTAAATAATTCACTATCCGCAAACTAGAGTTTTCATAAAATTTGTAAGTCCGGTTCTGTCGGGCCGATTTTATTAAAATTTTAGGGACACTTTTTAATTACTACTAAAGGGTTAAATGTCAATTTTGAAACGGTTCTCAGAATTTTTTCGGTGTTTTGGGGCCCAAAAACATTTTTCAACCCTTAAAAACTACCCTTAAAATGCCCCGATTACGCCCATTTTAAATAGGCTTCGTGCGGTGATGGATTTTAACATGTGTGCCAAATTTCGTTTAAATTAATTAACTCCTTCGAAAGTTATTGCCCGTACACATATATACCTATATATATATATATATATATATATATATATATATATATATATATATATATATAAACATTTTCAAAAATGGTGCCAAAGTGTTTAGGAGGTTATGAAACGTCGAGAAATTTTGGTCCGACCCCTAGGTCCCGCCATCCGACCGACGCCAATAGTGTATGTTGCCATATGGCAAATACACTAATAATACCTTAATGTCCGTTTGTTGACATTGGGTGATAACAGGCGCCATTTTCAACAAACTATTTTCCATCTACCTATGAGAGTATAGGAGTTTGACAGGTAATCGGCCATGCAGGCGTCGAATAAGGAACCATCTCGATATTTAACTGGAATTAATTGAAGGAAACCATGGAAAACCTCAACAAGATGAACAGGAAATACCGTTTCTCTGCGCAAGGTAGAAAGAAAAAACCCTAGCTATATCTGCCTCCCCCCAGGATTCGAATCCAGTATCTCCCGAATAGTGCTCTCACCGGTCAGTTATGTCATTATGATATATTTAAAATTACATATAATTTACATTTTTTTATTAGTCCTGAATTCATTGAATTTCTAGTGAATTCTTACTAATTCCCTTAACAAAAACCTGTTAAACAGTTGCATGAAAAGTATTGTTGTATAGCGGTGTCTTTGTTGCAAGTCTGATTGTAGCGGAAATCGTATACAACTACAATGCATAATATTTTCTGATTATGTAAGATAAGACACGCCGACACATTACAGCTGCATCAGACTGCTATTTAACTTTAACCGTACTTTCAATAGAATGCAAGCTGTGTGTGCTTTTATATGAAAAATAAACGAAAGAACTGCGCAGTTCACACTAGAAAGCAACTGTTTTCATATAACAAAGATCATCCTGCTTTAGGTTTCGTATTTTAAAAGCTGTGTTCACAATTAACACTTAACTACCACCTGAAACACAACCCCTATTCAGATCTAGCCACAAGTTAGGGTTGCCAGATATCTTAAAGAAAAATACTGGACACCATGGTCACAGTGACCATGGTGTCCAGTATTTTTCTTAAACGAGTGTGTACGTATTATTTTATGGAGAAGAGGAGTTGTTTTGACTCATTTAAAGTACACATAGAAATATTGTTTTGAAGGAATAATACTTTGATATTTTTCAATAAAAAAATAATTAAGCAACAAAATATACATTTTTTTATTCAAGTGTAAGATAAACACTCGATGACTACCACTTACAAAATCAAAACTAAATACGTAACGATTCCAAAAAACCGGACATTTTATAGTCCGGGTTGGTTTTCATTTTTCATCCGGACAGTTCCAGTTAGTGCAAATCAGCATTTAATAGAAATGGGCATTTTGCATTAAATTTACATTTTGCGACCCGCTTAATAGATCGAGAGTTACAACCAACTATTCTATCCTTAAAACAACAAACTAAATTTAATTATTGTTTGCAAATAATTGTATTATTACAAAATGACGTTTTTCTATTTTTCATGCGTCGATTTTCCTCGCGGCGTAGCGCGCAAAGCACAAATCAACAACAGCTGTGTTATGCGTATAGTGGCATCCCATCTGTGCGTGCCTTGTAAATGATAAGTAAATACAACAGGTATGCTAAACACTGTGATATTGTACGCGTTGTAACGATAAATACATACATCGTCTCCCAACCATTAACGGAGTGATCACTTAAACCTGACAACACATTGTTACCGCAAAGATATAAAATAAATAATATACAAATACTTTAATAAACCCTCAACTGACAGTACAACAGTACCTGCAATTATGTGTTAGAAATCTTAAGGCGCAGCTTCACGTCAAAGTATGCTGATCTAGCAGATCTTGTAGTAGGTAACGTCTGTTTAATAAAAGTTTGTATTTTTTTTAAGTTCCAGCTATTGAAAATTTAAAAAAGGGAAGTTATTGGTTTCGGTGCAATTATCGAAAATCGAATTTTCATCAGATCTTGACTTTTGGGGTCCTAGCTATATACAGGGTGTCCCATAAGTCGACGTCCAAACGAAGTGAGGTGATGGGGGAAGTCATTTCCTATCAAAATAACCATAAATGTGGTTATCCAATTGTTTTTGGTTCGAAAGTTATTTCAATTTTTGTATTTTTCTCTGAAATCGTGTAGTGCTTATACTAAAAAATTAATTTAAAAAAATCTATGAGTTGTTTGGTTGATTTTTTTTTTAATAGGATCCTGAAGGGTCTGCCTTTCCAAAAAAAATAATTTTCATGAGCTCTGTTATCATCTGTCAAATAAAAAAAATGGTTTTGTAAACACTTTTCGGTGGCAAGAAAAATATATTTGATTTTAAATTCACGTTGACAGAAAAAAAGTGTTATAAAAAAAATTGACCAATTATCAGAAAAACTTGTCCATTTAATAGAGATTCTAACGCGGTATAGTACAACTCGTTATTCATGACAGTTTTTTTTATAACAATTTTTTTACATGCAAGTCGTGTTTGTTAAAAAATACATTTTCGAAAATTTCAAAATCTAAGTTGGCTGGAACGACTTAAACAAATTAATACGTTCCTCTTTCATTCACTACTTCTAATGTATGCTCGCTATTCGTTTTATTACTAGTAAACCTCCGACTTGACTTTTCATTTTGTACTTTGTTATTTGGACCTGCGCTTGGTAATTTGAACTTCGATCCTGTTTGTGATTTGGACTCTCTTCAAGTTGGACGCATCAAAATGGTTTATTCCCATCGGGAGTATGCAGAAATGCACTATGTCTACGGGTTTTGTGACGAGAATGCTCGAGCTGCTGCAAGAGAATATCGGGCATGATATTCCAACCAAGAACACTATCCTGACCACAGGGTGTTCCAAAGTATACATCGGCGGTACATAGAAGGTGAAATCCCTGGGAATGAGCAAAGAGCTGGAAGACCTAGACTTGACATCGACGAAGATGAAATAATTGGAATGGTGACAGAGGACCCATGTACAAGTGTTCGTCGTTTGTCAAGACGTTCGGGAGTTTCGAGGTCCACAGTGCACCGTATTTTAAAAAGGGATCAGTTACATCCATACCATGTGCAACGTGTGCAAGCACTTTTACCCGCTGATTATAACAAAAGGGTGCAATTTTGCCGAGAAATGCTACGTCGGAACAGGGAAGATTCAGTTTTTTAATAACATTTTGTGGGGTGACGAATCGAGCTTTCGAAGGACGGGAGTATTCAACGTCCATAATTTTCACTCTTGGGATTATGTAAACTCTAGAGCTATAAGAAACGACCATTTTCAACATCAGTTTGGGGTCAACATGTGGGCGGGAATTGTTGAAGGTAAAATGATTGGGCCCCTTGAGCTACCCAGAAGAATCGGGGGCGATGAATATCTTTATTTTTTGCAAAATGATTTGGGCGGCTTACTGGAACACGTGTCGCTAGAAACACGCCGAAACATGTGGTTGCAGCACGATGGGGCTCCTTGTCACTATGCTCTAGTAGTGAGACGATACCTCAACACCGAATACACAAATCGCTGGATTGAAAGGGAAGGAACCATCCAGTGGCCACCGCGGTCACCTGACCTAAACCCCCTAGACTTCTTTTTATGGGGTTATTTCAAAGAACTGGTCTACGCGACAGAAAACCAAAACGAACATCAGCTGCGGCAAAAAATAAGAATTGCGACCAATACAATACAAAATAACGAACGGGCGTTTCGACTAATTTCGAACATTTGTTGTAACTTTAAATAAAATTTGGTTCATTTGTGTTAGACCAGCCAACTTAGATTTTGAAATTTTCGAAAATGTATTTTTTAACAAACACGACTTGCATGTAAAAAAATTGTTAAAAAAAACTGTCATGAATAACGAGTTGTACTATACCGCGTTAGAATCTCTATTAAATGGACAAGTTTTTCTGATAATTGGTCAATTTTTTTTATAACACTTTTTTTCTGTCAACGTGAATTTAAAATCAAATATATTTTTCTTGCCACCGAAAAGTGTTTACAAAACCATTTTTTTTATTTGACAGATGATAACAGAGCTCATGAAAATTATTTTTTTTGGAAAGGCAGACCCTTCAGGATCCTATTAAAAAAAAAAATCAACCAAACAACTCATAGATTTTTTTAAATTAATTTTTTAGTAGAAGCACTACACGATTTCAGAGAAAAATACAAAAATTGAAATAACTTTCGAACCGTAAACAATTGGATAACCACATTTATGGTTATTTTGATAGGAAATGACCTCCCCCATCACCTCACTTCGTTTGGACGTCGACTTATGGGACACCCTGTATATGTGTGTGTGTAAACAAATTTGTGTCGTACGATATCTTTAGAGGTAATCAACCGATTGAGATAAGGTTTGCAACTTTCGAAAGGGTTTATTGAGACTTCGATCTGATTAGATTTTGGAGTCATTGGAACTATTTTAAGGGTGATTTTTAAAGATTGAAAAATGCTTTTAGGTTCAAAAATACAGAAAATAATCTAGGAACAGTTTCAAAATTGTAATATAACCCTTTAGTAAAGATTTAAAATGTGCTGTTAAAATTTTAACAATAGATAGATAGATAGATGTATATTTACAACATTGGCCCGACAGGACCGAACCTACAAATTTTAAGAATAAGGATTTACTTAAAATGTTGGATTTAAAATAATATAGCATTTAAGGGTTAAATTTTTTTATTTTATCTAAAAACAAATTCAACGTCTCAATTCGCAAATACACTATATTGTCGGCAGAGTTTGGCACTGCGATCCGTTTTTGTTAGAACATTCTTTTTCTGCGAACAAAAAATTGTCTATTCGATGTGTTTCTAGCTTTATATTAATACTCAGTGCAGAATGTACTGCATGCAGCAGTAAATCATTAATTGATAAAAAAAGAAACCAATTTTACCTCAGAGCTATAATAATAAGCAATAATTTCTGCAATGTGTTTGTATCGGGTGGTTAAAAATAACTAAGTTTGACATCTGCTTACTGTTATACCACAAGAATAATAAATTTAAAATTATAACATTTTAAATTATAACTACAACACAACCAATTTCACAAAATTGTAAATTGTTAGTGTTGAAAAGAGTTTATTTATTGTTTCTTTCAGGCTATCTAACTGTCAGCGCAATATCCACGCCTAGCGCCAATTTATTATTATTTTCATAATACATTGAAAATTTAGTTTATATTAATTATCAGAGGTTACATGGCTTACAATTTCCAAAACTAACAGCGCCTGTTACATGGGGGGGGGGGGAGTACAAAGGTAGTTGAACGAAAGCTATTAAGATATGATGATAATTGATTATACTGGAAATAAGCAATGTGTCAAAGTATATATGGTCTTGGTTTACGGTACATGCTAGGTCAATGAAAATATAATTAATAGATTTTTCATAGGTACAACGAAATTACAAAGGAGTTTTCTTTTTCTCAATGATTTTTTCGAGAGTTCAATGTATTTCTATCGTCGAATTTTGCAATCAATCATCGTAGGGTCAAGACTGTTTAGTTTCTGATCATTCTGTATACGAACTATTAGCGCTCCGTTTATATAAATACCTGTTGACAATTTACATTGTCGTTATAATTTATAGCGTTAATTTAATCGCCCTGTTAATTTCCGACACTAAATTAAAGATGATTATAAGCCGAAGATCCAGTTGGTCGACTTCTTGCAATCTGCAATTATGTTATTAGTATGTCATTGGTGTACGTAGTCATTTGTTTTGATCGTTTGTTGTTTTTGTAATAAACTTTAAGCTGGCACAGAGAGGAATGTCGGCAAGTTGCTTCAACTTGTGTTCCAAGTAGCTTATAGTTATTTGATGATCGCTTTCTCGTAAGTTACGAACCTTGGAAGTAGAGTCCAGTCGAAGGTCAATTTTTTGGGTTGATTATGATTAAGGTGACCGCTAAGGAGACATAATTTATTAAGAAATCAAATAGATGTTAATTATCAAATTTCAACTCTATATATGGTGTGCGTAGAATGTTCTATGATAATATATCCGACTTTTCTGACACATTTTTCAGCTTTGAAACATTTAACAATTCAGTTGAAAATGTAAGGTAATATTATTTTTGATGTTGGTGAGAGTAGTGTTTTCTCTAAATATAGTTGTTCCCAGCACTTAAGATGTAAAATTGGCAAACGTTAGATAATAAAGAACACGTTGACAGATATTACACAGGGATGGTCTGTCCTGTATGCGTAGGGTCGTATATGAGAAAGGTTCTCAGAAATAATAAATTATTAGTTAAAAATGTAACGACGTACTTGAAAAGGGCAGAAAGACGAAGGGGCAGTTCGGAGACGCTTAACAGTTACTGATGAGATTTGGAAGTGAACAGTTGTGCTTGTCTTTGCATATTATTCTATTCAGAATGTGTTATATTTCAAAAATAATTGTAATTAGTCTGTGTAAATTGTATTGTGATATTGTGCCAGCATTTCCAGAAATTAAGGTAGGTCTCCAAGCCTACTGAGTATTTATCATAGATTTATAATGTTTGCGAATGCAAGCTTAATGAGTATTTCATATGAAGTTAATACATGATCATGGGCCTATGTGATATGACCATATTAGGGATGAGAAAAGTGTATATCGGCAAATGGTTGTGATACCATGCCATAACGATAGTTTGTTTGTGTGAATGCTGACAACAATTTGAAGGTACTGTGTCTATGGCATCAGTTGGATACTGCTCTGCCTTGGATGATAGTTGACAACAGTTTAAAGGTACTGTGTCCATGACAATGGTTTAAATGTACTGTTGTCTTGTATGTGTGGTGATAACAGATAACTGTATTGAGTCGTAATTGGGTCATAATGTATACAATAAATAATTAACTATGATGATATAATATGTTGTTTGAATCTATAAATACTCATATGCGTTTTATGACAGGAACATGTTGATGACCGCTGGAATCTGACCTCACGTCTCGGCAATCGCAAGGATCCTGACAAGTCCTGACAATAATATGTATTACGTATGGTATGTGGTTATCCTGACAAAATTATATAACAACTATATACTGTATTGATATAGTATATGATAATGAAAAAAAAAATAGTATATAGTTTTAAATTTTATTTTAAAATTTCCATGTCTTACAAAAACTACGCTATGATTGATTAGATAGCTATTTGTGAAAATTGTTAGAATCTACATAATTATATAATTTCCTAATGTGTGTCTGGATGTCTGTCTTTCCAGATCCTCTCCACTAAACTTAGGAAGTTGAAATTTGGCACATTTATAGTGTAAGATACGGGACAGAACCTATCATAGTCGGATTTTTGATTTTTTTCCCGGGGATCGAATTAGGGTTTTTTTTTTAAAAAACTTCATAGAACATAACAGGCCATGAACGGGTTGTTGGATTGCCTTGGTTACGAACAACAAACTCTGAAACATTCTAATATCGGATGTCTAATAAGTTTTCAAATAACTACAAGTTTTCTAATTAATGTAATATTCAACAGACAGAAAAAAGTGTCGAATAATAGTGTGCACAGTGAATTATTAGTTTACAGATTATATTTTGTATTCTATATTATAAATGTAAAATAAAGATGTTATTTTGAATATTTAAACTTCGATTGCGCCTGACGGAGACAGGCTTAACAACTAGTACATTATAAAATAGCACTGAACACCAACAATGGCAAACTGCAGCTATCTATTTGTATACTTGATTTAAAGCTGAAAGGCGTAGCACAAATTCAGCATTAAGGCTGACAGTTTCGACTACATACATAGTTTTTTTCCCTTGTCGAATAGAATATTTTATTAAGGATGTATAGAACACGAATACTGGAAGTCATGAAATCTCCATCTCTGTTCATAAAGTGTTTACATTTTTGGAACGGAAAAATAATAAACATTAATAATCAAGTTTCCTAATATTGGCAGATCTGTTTAATTTAACATTTAAGGTCTCAGATACACTAGTAAACTCCAGAGCGTCAGTTTCTAGTTCTTACAGCTACACTAGAGAGTTTCAAATTCCGGATTTCGTAATTTTTCCCTCAACGTAGACCGTTGATCGAGGATAGAAGAAAAATAGATTTATAACTTATAAAAAGGAAATACGGTTTCTCTACTTCTACAAATAAGAAGAGAAAAACTTTTAGTGAAATCTTTATCCTCACTGGAGGTAAGATAACATCACATTTCTAAAAACTAATTACGATGCACTCTGCAGCAAGGGCAAAGAAGCGGAAGAAGTCGCTGTTCACATACTCTGTAAGTGCGAAGCTCTCACAGAGACAAGGATCAACCTCAATGTTATCAAAGGGTAGAATACTAGATTATATTTATAGACTAGGAATCTTAAAGAACTGATGGATTATTATTATAGGGGAGTACAGTAAACCTTATAGGTCGCAGTGTTTACCGCTTGATCCCTACCTTTTAATTCTAATTCTAAACATAAAAATCTTGATAGAAATAACACTGATTTCAAACTTGAAAGAGCAGAAAATGACTATAGTGGTCAAACCAAGTATTCCTTGGATTGGTACATTGGGTTTTATAATTGCATCAATTTGAAAACATGAAAATAGTTCAGAAATTATAAACTTGTATCAGATCACAAAGTTTTTATCATTTTATCCATGAACAGACTGTATTTTCTTCTTTGGCATAGGCAAATACCAAGTTGGAAGATACAGTCAATTTCAAATTTGTATGCATTTGTATCATTAAAAATTTTATTGGCGAAAATAAATAAAATACGCTCACCAACTTGATACCGTAGAAATAATAACATTCTGGTGTTTAACTGCTTGACCCATGTATCTGCGGCCTAATCGTTTTGAGCAAATTGATTGATGTTACGATTTATACGCTATCTATTTTTAGGAATGAGTAAAATTAATTACAACCGTGATCTAATTAACATGATTTTTTCACTTGTTAATAGCGTTTAGCGTATGAAGCAATTACTGTGAGAATTCAATTAGCATTTTGTAGCCGTATAATTGGTTCAACTCAATAAAGTTTTTATCAATGGATGAAGTGGCGGTCATTTAAATTGGATAATTTGCGTAACCAATTTTAAATAGCCGGTTTTTTTACTGGTCGCTTTTACGCCGGATCTGCTGTTTGTGAAATTTGGACATAAACAATTGAACTACTTTATGAAGATAATAATTATTGAAATGTTGTTTATAAATATGACTGTTTTAAAACTATCTTCTACTTTAAAAATTCTTATTGAATGTAGATTTCTTGGTGCGTTATTCGTTTATTCGCGCAAATCTTGAAAACCACTGAACCGATTGTCATGAAGCCTTTGGCATTTCACGATGAGATTTGATGCAAATATTTGGCAATGACTACTGGACCAACCTTGGCATTTGTGAAGCATATAGGCATAAACCAGTCGTTCAATTTCGTCTATAAATAATATTTTTTTTAGTTTGACGCATGTGCGTGTAATTTTGTAATAAAAAATGAGTTCAAACTAAATTATTTCCTTTTTGGGCAAACGGAATTTGGTCCATGACATGCTGTTATCTTTCCAGCCGCATTCAAACTGGTATAATTTATATATCTGATATATCTGATGGTTTGATAAAGGACGTATAGTGTATACGTAAAACGCATTTCGTAATATGTGATTTATTTAAATGTCTTCTGTTTGATTAATATCATCAAAATATGTGTCTTGCATTTAGGTTCAACGCTATGTGAAGAACGCATATTATGAAACATGCGGTAAATAATTTTGATCAGATTTAAAGGCAGCATCTGTTATAAGTGTCCCATTACGAGAGTTAGTTTTACTATTAATAAAAATACCATTTATTATGAAAGACTGACACCCTTAATATAATTTATACCCCCCCCCAGGGGTTCCCAAATTTTTTCAGTGTTACGTTTCATATAAGCTGGATGTTTTATTATCACCTATTTGTACGACAGAGTGAGCACATCCGAAAGATCTAGAAGGTTGCAGTGAAATCCTTGAAAGAATGAGTTTCCAGAATTTCCGAAGAAATTTCGTGCCTCACTGATCTAGCTAAAATTATCTGGAAGTGATAGTAAGGCAATATTTTATTTATTTTATGGTAGACTCTCTTAAATCCATCTTTGATATGAATATAATATAGAGAAAGTGTTTTAAAATAGGGTTTGGATTTTTTTTAAATATCATTTAAACTAAAAATTAAATTAACATATTTTGGTGATTTTAGGATCATCTATATAATTAGAACCAACCAAAACCCACTAAAATGTTCGTATAATTTTATTTTATATAAAAAAAATTCAAATTACGGAAGTGAATTCAGTTGAATGCTTTACTGCCTCCAAACTAGGACTAATGCAAAATTACCTTACTGAAGTGTGTTAAAATAAAGTCAGTCGTACTCTAATCGCGCATGGAATAGGCTTTCGTAAGTAAATTTTGCATTACAAAACCGTGTTTGTTTGGAGGCAACAGAGCCTCCTACTGAATAAGCAAATGGAAATACGCTCCTTGGTACCGTACGTGCTCTCAAAACACGTGTATAAAATAAAAAAAATGCAGTTGACCAAGAAGGGTACACTATAGTTGACAGTGGACACATGGAAGTCACATTTCTGTGCAATTTCACCAAGTAATTTATAGCAAATTATTTTTGGAGTATCCGTAAAATTGTTCACGAGTAAAATTCAAGATATGATTACAAATGAAAAAAAAAAATCGCAACATTTCTATTAAGCATTTTAACAGATGAACCGAGCTGGGTAGAGTAGTGGTACAGCACTAGACTCGCATTCGGGAGGTCCGGGTTCGATTCCCGGCGGGGGCAGATGTGGCTGGGACTTTTTCCTACTGCCTCTCGCCGAGAAACGGTAATTCCTGTACCGGCCATCTTGATTGAGGTTTTCCATGGTTTCCCTCAATTAATTCCAGATAAATATTGAGGTGGTTCCTTATTTGAGGCCATGGCCGATTACCTATCAAACTCCTGTTCAAAAATTACCTACCTTATCCTAATTTCCTGTAATTCCTTCATTCGCTCATTGCTATTATATAAGTTGAAGTTTAAGAAATGTAGAAAAAAACGGGAAGTGGTAAAATGAAAAATAGTAATGGTGCGAATGGCGTCTGTTATGACATAAAGTCGAGAAATGGACGTTAAACGCATTATTATTATTATTATTATTATTTTAACAGATGCATGTGATGTCTACATTAAAATCAAGATTTGCTAAAAATAAACCAAAATACAGGTGGAAAGTTTTTTTTTCTCAAACGAACTACAAGTTCAAGGTGAATATAATTTAAAGAAATAAAAAGAAACACCTTCCTACACAAATGTGTATTGATTGACTGATAATTCCAACCAGACATTCAAGTGTAGGCGTTAAAATCAATTCAGAAATACAAGCATCGCATCAAAACTAACAAATCATTAATTAAAAAAATGTTGAACATTAAAATTAATTAAAAACTGATTATAGCATAACATGGTCGTTTTAATCCTTAATAAGCGATCAACTTTTTAGTTTGTAAAATAATAGCTATGATCAAACAATGGTTGACTGATGATGAAGTGAATTCACGTTTTATTTTTGAACAAAAAGAAGCGTAGACATTCTAACGGTTCATCAATCTTTGAATTTATCAAAACGGCGGCGGTAGACGAAGTTCCTACTTAAATGCCGCTCCTTTAATGCTATTCTATTCATGAATCTGCCCAGGATGGAAGTACGAAGGCTAGAGATATGATTTTATTTGATGACTTGATTTATATTTATTAAAGACGCTCGACTACTAATTTCATAGGCGTCATTTGATGAATTTAAATATTTAGACTGAGAACCGAGTCAGTTCACCTCTAACCTTCTAGCAATCACAGGAGTGAAAGTTTTTGTAACGTTAAAAAAAATTGGAATTGAAATTTTGACGTATTTAAACGTTTCATGGTTATTTTAAAATTTTTAAATGCCCATTTGTCCGCATATTTGCAGACACCGTTCAATGGACTCAACTGTTGAGCGTCTATAATCTACAATCAGTCAATCTGTTTAACAAAACTTAAACTGAAGGTTTAATGGATTCCTCTAAATACGGTTGTTTATACTGATGACCAAAAATCAAATATTGAGTTTTTTACGAAAACAGCGTCAAACATTTTGCTTATAATATTCGACAAATCGATATACTATTAATGATTCTACACTATGTCACCATTTATCTAGAAAAAAAAATCAGAAAGGGTACTGCTGAGTTCCCTCGAATGTCGATGCAGTGGAGCAGTTCCAAACGACGGTGGGTGTGTTTTAGTTAAACAAAGCTATGCCGCAATCGCACACAAATAAATAGAAAAATTATCTTTTAATTTCGTTGGAGAGCAACACGCGTGTTTTCGAAATATTTCAAAGAATCCCTTTAGCACACACTTAAAGTAGTGAATTATTATAAGCAGATTCATGTCGAAAATAACTACATCATTTTTCCACAGAAATGTGGTTATCATTCACTACTTAAGTGAATTGTACATTTCAATGCTCTTAAGATTAAGAAACTTGTGTTTGAAATAAAAATAATGCTTTTAAAGAACATTTTCTGCTTTTTATCATATGGACAAAATTAGATTATTTCATTTTTACGCAAAAAAAGAAATATTGCCTAAGAAAGCAAACACTGGAATTTTCATGTCCCTATATCAAATAAAAATTGGAATGGCGGTTAACAAACACTCAATACGTAAGTTTTTCTAATAAAAAAAAAGAAACTGAACGTTTCATATACGTTTAAGCTTTCAAAGAAGCGAACATAAAAATTAAAAACTAAAAATACAAACATACAAGTGATTTGACATAAAATGAAAACCTAGAAGATTTGTGCGCTCTAAAGGCATTAAAATAAAATTAAAGGTTCTGAAAAAACGAGCATTTCTACTTAGTTATGCGTTCATTAATTAAGAAAAAACAACACATAAATATAGTATTTCCTTTATCTAGAAATTTGCTTTCAAATCTTTAAGTCATTATACAGCGTGATTTTTTATTCTATAACTTTCTTAGACATGAATATAAAAAGACTGCATTTATTTCTAGATAGACAGAAAACGTTATAATGTAAACTTGAAGTTCGTGAGTGCGACAAAAATAACTGGTATCAATTTTCGAGAGTGTAGTAAGAATAAAATAAATAGATGGCTAAAAATAAAATCATTGGTTTATAAAGCATTTATTACTTTGTGTACTCAACCGATAAGTTCTTTCTATTAATTTTATTCTTACTACACTCTCGAAACTTGATCTCAGTTATTTTTGTTATGTATTAAAATTGTGCATGCTGACTAAACTATTTTTTGTAATGATTGATTGCTCTTGATAATTTTGCTGTCTTACAACAATCTACCTAGACGAATTCGGGGAGGCAATTTTTATAAAACAAATGTTAAATGTGTATAACTTGTATATTTTTCAAAATAATTACACCACTGAAAAGACAAAAAAAAAAAAAAATCTGAAAAACGGTTGACCCTGCAGGCCATCCCTGGAACTTCCCGCTGTTTCCGATCTATTGAGATGTGGCTTACCCCTACGGTGTTTGTTAAAAGCTATTTTGAAAAATTCCAGCCAATTGGGCGACAGGATCATTCCAACTTCATAAATATTGACATTTGAAATATTATAATAAAATAAAATAAAATTTCTGTTAACGGTTTACGGTTATGGTATTTTATATTAAAAATTAATCAAAGCATGCTTGTCAGCTACCTAACTAATTTCTTTTTGACAGATCTTCGGAACAAAAGAACATCTGATTTTTTTTATTATCAAAATATTTCCGAAACTATGAAACTATAAACCGTTATAAATTTCTGAAAAAGATTTGGAAAGATATATTGAAAAAACACTTTTTTGGAAATTTTTTGTCAACGATATCTCTCGAACGAATCGACCAATCGAGATGCTGTTTACGGCAATCGAAGCAGTTTTTCAAGCACAAAAAATAATCTATTACAAAAAAATCAATCTAACGCAAAATTTGAGAAGATATTTTGAAAAACCATTTTTTTCAAAATTTTTCTTCAACTATATCTCTTGAACGAATCAAGTGATTGAGGTGCTGTTGCGGCAATCGAAGCAGTTTTTCAAGTATAAAAAAAATAACTTATTACAAAAAAATCATTCAAACAAAAATTCGAGAAGTTATTTTGAAAAAACTTTTTTTCAGAATTTTTCTCCGACGATATCTCTCGAACGGATTAACTGATTTTGATGCGGTTTGCGCCGATTGACGTTATTTTATGAGGAATAGAGCTGATTAGATTTTGGAATTAATCGGTACGGTAGTTTCGAAAATATTTCAAAATATTTAAAAAAAACTGCTTTCCAAAAAGCTTTATTTTTGAGATTTCTCAAAATCTACGTGTCCGAATCAGGAAACCTAAGTTCAGCAAGCTCCTTTCAGATGCCGCAATCCGCGTTTCGATCGGTCCACCCGTTCAAAAGTTATGAGAGGGTTACATACACACACACATACATACACACAAGCATACGGACATCATTTTAAAAATCGTCAGAATAGCTTCCTAGGATCTCAAAACGTCGAGATCTGACAAAAACTCAATTCGAAAATCGGGGTAAAACCAATAACTTCCCAATTTTTGAAAATTTTCAATTTTC
>JAVRKA010000884.1:0-43166 GCA_034508555.1 Venustoraphidia nigricollis | reverse complement strand
ATCGACACCTATATCTGAAATGCCTATCGACACCTATTTTTGAAATGCCTATCGGAAACTACATCTGAAATGCCTATCAGCACCTATATTTGAAATGCCCATCGGCAACCATATCTGGAATGCCTATCGGCACCTATATTTGAAAATGCCTATCGGCTTCTATATCTGAAATGCCTATCGGCACCTATTTTTAAAGTGCCAATCGGCAACTATATCTGAAATGCCTATCGGCACCTATATCTGAAATGCCTATCGACACCTATATCTGAACTGCCTATCGACACCTATATCTGAAATGCCTATCGACACCTATATCTGAAATGCCTATCGACACCTATATCTGAAATGCCTATCGACACCTATATCTGAAATGCCTATCGACACCTATATCTGAAATGCCTATCGACACCTATATCTGAAATGCCTATCGACACCTATATCTGAAATGCCTATCGACACCTATTTTTGAAATGCCTATCGGAAACTACATCTGAAATGCCTATCAGCACCTATATTTGAAATGCCTATCGGCAACCATATCTGGAATGCCTATCGGCACCTATATTTGAAATGCCTATCGGCTTCTATATCTGAAATGCCTATCGGCACCTATTTTTAAAATGCCAATCGGCAACTATATCTGAAATGCCTATCGGCACCTATATCTGAAATGCCTATCGACACCTATATCTGAAATGCCTATCGACACCTATATCTGAAATGCCTATCGACACCTATATCTGAAATGCCTATCGACACCTATATCTGAAATGCCTATCGACACCTATATCTGAAATGCCTATCGACACCTATATCTGAAATGCCTATCGACACCTATATCTGAAATGCCTGTCGACACCTATTTTTGAAATGCCTATCGGAAACTACATCTGAAATGCCTATCAGCACCTATATTTGAAATGCCTATCGGCAACCATATCTGGAATGCCTATAGGCACCTTAATTTGAAATGCCTATCGGCTTCTATATCTGAAATGCCTATCGGCACCTATTTTCAAAATGCCAATCGGCAACTATATCTGAAATGCCTATCGGCACATATATCAGAAATGCCTATCGACACCTATATCTGAAATGCCTATCGACACCTATATCTGAAATGCCTATCGACACCTATATCTGAAATGCCTATCGACACCTATAACTGAAATGCCTATCGACACCTATATCTGAAATGCCTATCGACACTTATATCTGAAATGCCTATCGACACCTATATCTGAAATGCCTATCGACACCTATATCTGAAATGCCTATCGACACCTATTTTTGAAATGCCTATCGGAAACTACATCTAAAATGCCTATCAGCACCTATATTTGAAATGCCTATCGGCAACCATATCTGGAATGCCTATCGGCACCTATATTTGAAATGCCTATCGGCTTCTATATCTGAAATGCCTATCGGCACCTATTTTTAAAATGCCAATTGGCAACTATATCTGAAATGCCTATCGGCACCTATATCTGAAATGCCTATCGACACCTATATCTGAAATGCCTATCGACACCTATATCTGAAATGCCTATCGACACCTATATCTGAAATGCCAATCGACACCTATATCTGAAATGCCTATCGACACCTATATCTGAAATGCCTATCGACACCTATAACTGAAATGCCTATCGACACCTATTTTTGAAATGCTTATCGGAAACTACATCTGAAATGCCTATCAGCACCTATATTTGAAATGCCTATCGGCAACCATATCTGGAATGCCTATCGGCACCTATATTTAAAATGCCTATCGGCTTCTATACCTGAAATGCCTATCGGCACCTATTTTTAAAATGCCAATCGGCAACTATATCTGAAATGCCTATCGGCACCTATATCTGAAATGCCTATCGACACCTATATCTGAAATGCCTATCGACACCTATATCTGAAATGCCTATCGACACCTATATCTGAAATGCCTATCGACACCTATATCTGAAATGCCTATCGACACCTATATCTGAAATGCCTATCGACACCTATATCTGAAATGCCTATCGACACCTATTTTTGAAATGCCTATCGGAAACTACATCGGAAATGCCTATCAGCACCTATATTTGAAATGCCTATCTTCAACCATATCTGGAATGCCTATCGGCACCTATATTTGAAATGCCTATCGGCTTCTATATCTGAAATGCCTATCGGCACCTATTTTTAAAATGCCAATCGGCAACTATATCTGAAATGCCTATCGGCACCTATATCTGAAATGCCTATCGACACCTATATCTGAAATGCCTATCGACACCTATATCTGAAATGCCTATCGACACCTATATCTGAAATGCCTATCGACACCTATATCTGAAATGCCTATCGACACCTATATCTGAAATGCCTATCGACACCTATATCTAAAATGCCTATCGACACCTATTTTTGAAATGCCTATCGGAAACTACATCTGAAATGCCTATCAGCACCTATATTTAAAATGCCCATCGGCAACCATATCTGGAATGCCTATCGGCACCTATATTTGAAATGCCTATCGGCTTCTATATCTGAAATGCCTATCGGCACCTATTTTTAAAATGCCAATCGGCAACTATATCTGAAATGCCTATCGGCACCTATATCTGAAATGCCTATCGACACCTATATCTGAAATGCCTATCGACACCTATATCTGAAATGCCTATCGACACCTATATCTGAAAAGCCTATCGACACCTATATCTGAAATGCCTATCGACACCTATATCTGAAATGCCTATCGACACCTATATCTGAAATGCCTATCGACACCTATATCTGAAATGCCTATCGACACCTATATCTGAAATGCCTATCGACACCTATTTTTGAAATGCCTATCGGAAACTACATCTGAAATGCCTATCAGCACCTATATTTGAAATGCCTATCGGCAACCATATCTGGAATGCCTATCGGCACCTATATTTGAAATGCCTATCGGCTTCTATATCTGAAATGCCTATCGGCACCTATTTTTAAAATGCCAATCGGCAACTATATCTGAAATGCCTATCGGCACCTATATCTGAAATGCCTATCGACACCTATATCTGAAATGCCTATCGACACCTATATCTGAAATGCCTATCGACACCTATATCTGAAATGCCTATCGACACCTATATCTGAAATGCCTATCGACACCTATATCTGAAATGCCTATCGACACCTATATCTGAAATGCCTATCGACACCTATATCTGAAATGCCTATCGACACCTATTTTTGAAATGCCTATCGGAAACTACATCTGAAATGCCTATCAGCACCTATATTTGAAATGCCTATCGGCAACCATATCTGGAATGCCTATCGGCACCTATATTTGAAATGCTTATCGGCTTCTATATCTGAAATGCCTATCGGCACCTATTTTTAAAATGCCAATCGGCAACTATATCTGAAATGCCTATCGGCACCTATATCTGAAATGCCTATCGACACCTATATCTGAAATTTCTATCGACACCTATATCTGAAATGCCTATCGACACCTATATCTGAAATGCCTATCGACACCTTTATCTGAAATGCCTATCGACACCTATATCTGAAATGCCTATCGACACCTATATCTGAAATGCCTATCGACACCTATATCTGAAATGCCTATCGACACCTATATCTGAAATGCCTATTGACACCTTTGTCTGAAATGCCTATCGACACCTATTTTTGAAATGCCTATCGGAAACTACATCTGAAATGCCTATCAGCACATATATTTGAAATGCCTATCGGCAACCATATCTGGAATGCCTATCGGCATCTATATTTGAAATGCCTATCGGCTTCTATATCTGAAACGCCTATCAGCACCTATTTTTAAAATGCCAATCGGCAACTATATCTGAAATGCCTATCGGCACCTATATCTGAAATGCCTATCGACACCTATATCTGAAATGCCTATCGACACCTATATCTGAAATGCCTATCGACACCTATATCTGAAATGCCTATCGACACCTATATCTG
Source organism: Venustoraphidia nigricollis (assembly GCA_034508555.1). NCBI lineage: Eukaryota > Metazoa > Arthropoda > Insecta > Raphidioptera > Raphidiidae > Venustoraphidia > Venustoraphidia nigricollis. The sequence continues at coordinate 39,173 of JAVRKA010000884.1, read as the reverse complement.
AAATGCCTATCGACACCTATATCTGAAATGCCTATCGACACCTATATCTAAAATGCCTATCGACACCTATATCTGAAATGCCTATCGACACCTATTTTTGAAATGCCTATCGGAAACTACATCTGAAATGCCTATCAGCACCTATATTTGAAATGCCTATCGGCAACCATATCTGGAATGCCTATCGGCACCTATATTTGAAATGCCTATCGGCTTCTATATCTGAAATGCCTATCTGCACCTATTTTTAAAATGCCAATCGGCAACTATATCTGAAATGCCTATCGGCACCTATATCTGAAATGCCTATCGACACCTATATCTGAAATGCCTATCGACACCTATATCTGAAATGACTATCGACACCTATATCTGAAATGCCTATCGACACCTATATCTGAAATGCCTATCGACACCTATATCTGAAATGCCTATCGACACCTATATCTGAAATGCCTATCGACACCTATTTTTGAAATGCCTATCGGAAACTACATCTGAAATGCCTATCAGCACCTATATTTGAAATGCCTATCGGCAACCATATCTGGAATGCCTATCGGCACCTATATTTGAAATGCCTATCGGCTTCTATATCTGAAATGCCTATCGGCACCTATTTTTAAAATGCCAATCGGCAACTATATCTGAAATGCCTATCGGCACATATATCTGAAATGCCTATCGACACCTATATCTGAAATGCCTATCGACACCTATATCTGAAATGCCTATCGACACCTATATCTGAAATGCCTATCGACACCTATATCTGAAATGCCTATCGACACCTATATCTGAAATGCCTATCGACACCTATATCTGAAATGCCTATCGACACCTATATCTGAAATGCCTATCGACACCTATTTTTGAAATGCCTATCGGAAACTACATCTGAAATGCCTATCAGCACCTATATTTGAAATGCCTATCGGCAACCATATCTGGAATGCCTATCGGCACCTATATTTGAAATGCCTATCGGCTTCTATATCTGAAATGCCTATCGGCACCTATTTTTAAAATGCCAATCGGCAACTATATCTGAAATGCCTATCGGCACCTATATCTGAAATGCCTATCGACACCTATATCTGAAATGCCTATCGACACCTATATCTGAAATGCCTATGGACACCTATATCTGAAATGACTATCGACACCTATATCTGAAATGCCTATCGACACCTATATCTGAAATGCCTATCGACACCTATATCTGAAATGCCTATCGACACCTATATCTGAAATGCCTATCGACACCTATATCTGAAATGCCTATCGACACCTATTTTTGAAATGCCTATCGGAAACTACATCTGAAATGCCTATCAGCACCTATATTTGAAATGCCTATCGGCAACCATATCTGGAATGCCCATCGGCACCTATATTTGAAATGCCTATCGGCTTCTATATCTGAAATGCCTATCGGCACCTATTTTTAAAATGCCAATCGGCAACTATATCTGAAATGCCTATCGGCACCTATATCTGAAATGCCTATCGACACCTATATCTGAAATGCCTATCGACACCTATATCTGAAATGCGTATCGACACCTATATCTGAAATGCCTATCGACACCTATTTTTGAAATGCCTATCGGAAACTACATCTGAAATGCCTATCAGCACCTATATTTGAAATGCCTATCGGCAACCATATCTGGAATGCCTATCGGCACCTATATTTGAAATGCCTATCGGCTTCTATATCTGAAATGCCTATCGGCACCTATTTTTAAAATGCCAATCGGCAACTATATCTGAAATGCCTATCGGCACCTATATCTGAAATGCCTATCGACACCTATATCTGAAATGCCTATCGACACCTATATCTGAAATGCCTATCGACACCTATATCTGAAATGCCTATCGACACCTATATCTGAAATGCCTATCGACACCTATATCTGAAATGCCTATCGACACCTATTTTTGAAATGCCTATCGGAAACTACATCTGAAATGCCTATCAGCACCTATATTTGAAATGCCTATCGGCAACCATATCTGGAATGCCTATTGGCACCTATATTTGAAATGTCTATCGGCTTCTATATCTGAAATGCCTATCGGCACCTATTTTTAAAATGCCAATCGGCAACTATATCTGAAATGCCTATCGGCACCTATATCTGAAATGCCTATCGACACCTATATCTGAAATGCCTATCGACACCTATATCTGAAATGCCTATCGACACCTATATCTGAAATGCCTATCGACACCTATATCTGAAATGCCTATCGACACCTATATCTGAAATGCCTATCGACACCTATATCTGAAATGCCTATCGACACCTATATCTGAAATGCCTAGCGACACCTATTTTTGAAATGCCTATCGGAAACTACATCTGAAATGCCTATCAGCACCTATATTTGAAATCCTATCGGCAACCATATCTGGAATGCCTTTCGGCACCTATATTTGAAATGCCTATCGGCTTCTATATCTGAAATGCCTATCGGCACCTATTTTTAAAATGCCAATCGGCAACTATATCTGAAATGCCTATCGGCACCTATATCTGAAATGCCTATCGACACCTATATCTGAAATGCCTATTGACACCTATATCTGAAATGCCTATGGACACCTATATCTGAAATGACTATCGACACCTATATCTGAAATGCCTATCGACACCTATATCTGAAATGCCTATCGACACCTATATTTGAAATGCCTATCGACACCTATATCTGAAATGCCTATCGACACCTATATCTGAAATGCCTATCGACACCTATTTTTGAAATGCCTATCGGAAACTACATCTGAAATGCCTATCAGCACCTATATTTGAAATGCCTATCGGCAACCATATCTGGAATGCCCATCGGCACCTATATTTGAAATGCCTATCGGCTTCTATATCTGAAATGCCTATCGGCACCTATTTTTAAAATGCCAATGGGCAACTATATCTGAAATGCCTATCGGCACCTATATCTGAAATGCCTATCGACACCTATATCTGAAATGCCTATCGACACCTATATCTGAAATGCCTATCGACACCTATATCTGAAATGCCTATCGACACCTATATCTGAAATGCCTATCGACACCTATATCTGAAATGCCTATCGACACCTATATCTGAAATGCCTATCGACACCTATATCTGAAATGCCTATCGACACCTATATCTGAAATGCCTATCGGAAACTACATCTGAAATGCCTATCAGCACCTATATTTGAAATGCCTATCGGCAACCATATCTGGAATGCCTATCGGCACCTATATTTGAAATGCCTATCGGCTTCCATATCTGAAATGCCTATCGGCACCTATTTATAAAATGCCAATCGGCAACTATATCTGAAATGCCTATCAGCACGTATATCTGAAATGCCTATTGACACCTATATCTGAAATGCCTATCGACACCTATATCTGAAATGCCTATCGACACCTATATCTGAAATGCCTATCGACACCTATATCTGAAATGCCTATCGACACCTATATCTGAAATGCCTATCGACACCTATTTTTGAAATGCCTATCGGAAACTACATCTGAAATGCCTATCAGCACCTATATTTGAAATGCCTATCGGCAACCAAAATCTGGAATGCCTATCGGCACCTATATTTGAAATGCCTATCGGCTTCTATATCTGAAATGCCTATCGGCACTTATTTTTAAAATGCCAATCGGCAACTATATCTGAAATGCCTATCGGCACCTATATCTGAAATGCCTATCGACACCTATATCTGAAATGCCTATCGACACCTATATCTGAAATGCCTATCGACACCTATATCTGAAATGCCTATCGACACCTATATCTGAAATGCCTATCGACACTTATATCTGAAATGCTTATCGACACCTATATCTGAAATGCCTATCGACACCTATATCTGAAATGCCTATCGACACCTATATCTGAAATGCCTATCGGAAACTACATCTGAAATGCCTATCAGCACCTATATTTGAAATGCCTATCGGCAACCATATCTGGAATGCTTATCGGCACCTATGTTTGAAATGCCTATCGGCTTCTATATCTGAAATGCCTATCGGCACCTATTTTTAAAATGCCAATCGGCAACTATATCTGAAATGCCTATCGGCACCTATATCTGAAATGCCTATCGACACATATATCTGAAATGGCTATCTACACCTATATCTGAAATGCCTATCGACACCTATATCTAAAATGCCTATCGACACCTATATCTGAAATGCCTATCGACACCTATATCTGAAATGCCTATCGACACCTATATCTGAAATGCCTATCGACACCTATATCTGAAATGCCTATCGACACCTATTTTTGAAATGCCTATCGGAAACTACATCTGAAATGCCTATCAGCACCTATATTTGAAATGCCTATCGGCAACCATATCTGGAATGCCTATCGGCACCTATATTTGAAATGCCTATCGGCTTCTATATCTGAAATGCCTATCGGCACCTATTTTTAAAATGCCAATCGGCAACTATATCTGAAATTCCTATCGGCACCTATATCTGAAATGCCTATCGACACCTATATCTGAAATGCCTATCGACACCTATATCTGAAATGCCTATCGACACGTATATCTGAAATGCCTATCGACACCTATATCTGAAATGCCTATCGACACCTATATCTGAAATGCCTATCGACACCTATATCTGAAATGCCTATCGACACCTATATCTGAAATGCCTATCGACACCTATTTTTGAAATGCCTATCGGAAACTACATCTGAAATGCCTATCAGCACCTATATTTGAAATGCCTATCGGCAACCATATCTGGAATGCCTATCGGCAACTATATTTGAAATGCCTATCGGCTTCTATATCTGAAATGCCTATCGGCACCTATTTTTAAAATGCCAATCGGCAACTATATCTGAAATGCCTATCGGCACCTATATCTGAAATGCCTATCGACACCTATATCTGAAATGCCTATCGACACCTATATCTGAAATGCCTATCGACACCTATATCTGAAATGCCTATCGACACCTATATCTGAAATGCCTATCGACACCTATATCTGAAATGCCTATCGACACCTATATCTGAAATGCCTATCGACACCTATTTTTGAAATGCCTATCGGAAACTTCATCTGAAATGCCTATCAGCACCTATATTTGAAATGCCTATCGGCAACCATATCTGGAATGCCTATCGGCACCTATATTTGAAATCCCTATCGGCTTCTATATCTGAAATGCCTATCGGCACCTATTTTTAAATGCCAATCGGCAACTATATCTGAAATGCCTATCGGCACCTATATCTGAAATGCCTATCGACACCTATATCTGAAATGCCTATCGACACCTATATCTGAAATGCCTATCGACACCTATATCTGAAATGCCTATCGACACCTATATCTGAAATGCCTATCGACACCTATATCTGAAATGCCTATCGACACCTATATCTGAAATGCCTGTCGACACCTATTTTTGAAATGCCTATCGGAAACTACATCTGAAATGCCTATCAGCACCTATATTTGAAATGCCTATCGGCAACCATATCTGGAATGCCTATCGGCACCTTAATTTGAAATGCCTATCGGCTTCTATATCTGAAATGCCTATCGGCACCTATTTTCAAAATGCCAATCGGCAACTATATCTGAAATGCCTATCGGCACCTATATCAGAAATGCCTATCGACACCTATATCTGAAATGCCTATCGACACCTATATCTGAAATGCCTATCGACACCTATATCTGAAATGCCTATCGACACCTATATCTGAAATGCCTATCGACACCTATATCTGAAATGCCTATCGACACTTATATCTGAAATGCCTATCGACACCTATATCTGAAATGCCTATCGACACCTATATCTGAAATGCCTATCGACACCTATTTTTGAAATGCCTATCGGAAACTACATCTGAAATGCCTATCAGCACCTATACTTGAAATGCCTATCGGCAACCATATCTGGAATGCCTATCGGCACCTATATTTGAAATGCCTATCGGCTTCTATATCTGAAATGCCTATCGGCACCTATTTTTAAAATGCCAATCGGCAACTATATCTGAAATGCCTATCGGCACCTATATCTGAAATGCCTATCGACACCTATATCTGAAATGCCTATCGACACCTATATCTGAAATGCCTATCGACACCTATATCTGAAATGCCTATCGACACCTATATCTGAAATGCCTATCGACACCTATATCTGAAATGCCTATCGACACCTATATCTGAAATGCCTATCGACACCTATTTTTGAAATGCTTATCGGAAACTACATCTGAAATGCCTATCAGCACCTATATTTGAAATGCCTATCGGCAACCATATCTGGAATGCCTATCGGCACCTATATTTAAAATGCCTATCGGCTTCTATACCTGAAATGCCTATCGGCACCTATTTTTAAAATGCCAATCGGCAACTATATCTGAAATGCCTATCGGCACCTATATCTGAAATGCCTATCGACACCTATATCTGAAATGCCTATCGACACCTATATCTGAAATGCCTATCGACACCGATATCTGAAATGCCTATCGACACCTATATCTGAAATGCCTATCGACACCTATATCTGAAATGCCTATCGACACCTATATCTGAAATGCCTATCGACACCTATTTTTGAAATGCCTATCGGAAACTACATCGGAAATGCCTATCAGCACCTATATTTGAAATGCCTATCTTCAACCATATCTGGAAAGCCTATCGGCACCTATATTTGAAATGCCTATCGGCTTCTATATCTGAAATGCCTATCGGCACCTATTTTTAAAATGCCAATCGGCAACTATATCTGAAATGCCTATCGGCACCTATATCTGAAATGCCTATCGACACCTATATCTGAAATGCCTATCGACACCTATATCTGAAATGCCTATCGACACCTATATCTGAAATGCCTATCGACACCTATATCTGAAATGCCTATCGACACCTATATCTGAAATGCCTATCGACACCTATATCTGAAATGCCTATCGACACCTATATCTAAAATGCCTATCGACACCTATTTTTGAAATGCCTATCGGAAACTACATCTGAAATGCCTATCAGCACCTATATTTAAAATGCCTATCGGCAACCATATCTGGAATGCCTATCGGCACCTATATTTGAAATGCCTATCGGCTTCTATATCTGAAATGCCTATCGGCACCTATTTTTAAAATGCCAATCGGCAACTATATCTGAAATGCCTATCGGCACCTATATCTGAAATGCCTATCGACACCTATATCTGAAATGCCTATCGACACCTATATCTGAAATGCCTATCGACACCTATATCTGAAAAGCCTATCGACACCTATATCTGAAATGCCTATCGACACCTATATCTGAAATGCCTATCGACACCTATATCTGAAATGCCTATCGACACCTATATCTGAAATGCCTATCGACACCTATATCTGAAATGCCTATCGACACCTATTTTTGAAATGCCTATCGGAAACTACATCTGAAATGCCTATCAGCACCTATATTTGAAATGCCTATCGGCAACCATATCTGGAATGCCTATCGGCACCTATATTTGAAATGCCTATCGGCTTCTATATCTGAAATGCCTATCGGCACCTATTTTTAAAATGCCAATCGGCAACTATATCTGAAATGCCTATCGGCACCTATATCTGAAATGCCTATCGACACCTATATCTGAAATGCCTATCGACACCAATATCTGAAATGCCTATCGACACCTATATCTGAAATGCCTATCGACACCTATATCTGAAATGCCTATCGACACCTATATCTGAAATGCCTATCGACACCTATATCTGAAATGCCTATCGACACCTATATCTGAAATGCCTATCGACACCTATTTTTGAAATGCCTATCGGAAACTACATCTGAAATGCCTATCAGCACCTATATTTGAAATGCCTATCGGCAACCATATCTGGAATGCCTATCGGCACCTATATTTGAAATGCTTATCGGCTTCTATATCTGAAATGCCTATCGGCACCTATTTTTAAAATGCCAATCGGCAACTATATCTGAAATGCCTATCGGCACCTATATCTGAAATGCCTATCGACACCTATATCTGAAATTTCTATCGACACCTATATCTGAAATGCCTATCGACACCTATATCTGAAATGCCTATCGACACCTTTATCTGAAATGCCTATCGACACCTATATCTGAAATGCCTATCGACACCTATATCTGAAATGCCTATCGACACCTATATCTGAAATGCCTATCGACACCTATATCTGAAATGCCTATTGACACCTTTGTCTGAAATGCCTATCGACACCTATTTTTGAAATGCCTATCGGAAACTACATCTGAAATGCCTATCAGCACATATATTTGAAATGCCTATCGGCAACCATATCTGGAATGCCTATCGGCATCTATATTTGAAATGCCTATCGGCTTCTATATCTGAAATGCCTATCGGCACCTATTTTTAAAATGCCAATTGGCAACTATATCTGAAATGCCTATCGGCACCTATATCTGAAATGCCTATCGACACCTATATCTGAAATGCCTATCGACACCTATATCTGAAATGCCTATCGACACCTATATCTGAAATGCCTATCGACACCTATATCTGAAATGCCTATCGACACCTATATCTGAAATGCCTATCGACACCTATATCTGAAATGCCTATCGACACCTATATCTGAAATGCCTATCGACACCTATTTTTGAAATGCCTATCGGAAACAACATCTGAAATGCCTATCAGCACCTATATTTGAAATGCCTATCGGCAACCATATCTGGAATGCCTATCGGCACCTATATTTGAAATGCCTATCGGCTTCTATATCTGAAATGCCTATCGGCACCTATTTTTAAAATGCCAATCGGCAACTATATCTGAAATGCCTATCGGCACCTATATCTGAAATGCCTATCGACACCTATATCTGAAATGCCTATCGACACCTATATCTGAAATGCCTATCGACACCTATATCTGAAATGCCTATCGACACCTATATCTGAAATGCCTATCGACACCTATATCTGAAATGCCTATCGACACCTATATCTGAAATGCCTATCGACACCTATTTTTGAAATGCCTATCGGAAACTACATCTGAAATGCCTATCAGCACCTATATTTGAAATGCCTATCGGCAACCATATCTGCAATGCCTATCGGCACCTATATTTGAAATGCCTATCGGCTTCTATATCTGAAATGCCTATCGGCACCTATTTTTAAAATGCCAATCGGCAACTATATCTGAAATGCCTATCGGCACCTATATCTGAAATGCCTATCGACACCTATATCTGAAATGCCTATCGACACCTATATCTGAAATGCCTATCGACACCTATATCTGAAATGCCTATCGACACCTATATCTCAAATGCCTATCGACACCTATATCTGAAATGCCTATCGACACCTATATCTGAAATGCCTATCGACACCTATTTTTGAAATGCCTATCGGAAACTACATCTGAAATGCCTATCAGCACCTATATTTGAAATGCCTATCGGCAACCATATCTGGAATGCCTATCGGCACCTATATTTGAAATGCCTATCGGCTTCTATAACTGAAATGCCTATCGGCACCTATTTTTAAAATGCCAATCGGCAACTATATCTGAAATGCCTATCGGCACCTATATCTGAAATGCCTATCGACACCTATATCTAAAATGCCTATCGACACCTATATCTGAAATGCCTATGGACACCTATATCTGAAATGACTATCGACACCTATATCTGAAATGCCTATCGACACCTATATCTGAAATGCCTATCGACACCTATATCTGAAATGCCTATCGACACCTATATCTGAAATGCCTATCGACACCTATATCTGAAATGCCTATCGACACCTATTTTTGAAATGCCTATCGGAAACTACATCTGAAATGCCTATCAGCACCTATATTTGAAATGCCTATCGGCAACCATATCTGGAATGCCCATCGGCACCTATATTTGAAATGCCTATCGGCTTCTATATCTGAAATGCCTTTCGGCACCTATTTTTAAAATGCCAATCGGCAACTATATCTGAAATTCCTATCGGCACCTATATCTGAAATGCCTATCGACACCTATATCTGAAATGCCTATCGACACCTATATCTGAAATGCCTATCGACACCTATATCTGAAATGCCTATCGACACCTATTTTTGAAATGCCTATCGGAAACTACATCTGAAATGCCTATCAGCACCTATATTTGAAATGCCTATCGGCAACCATATCTGGAATGCCTATCGGCACCTATATTTGAAATGCCTATCGGCTTCTATATCTGAAATGCCTATCGGCACCTATTTTTAAAATGCCAATCGGCAACTATATCTGAAATGCCTATCGGCACCTATATCTGAAATGCCTATCGACACCTATATCTGAAATGCCTATCGACACCTATATCTGAAATGCCTATCGACACCTATATCTGAAATGCCTATCGACACCTATATCTGAAATGCCTATCGACACCTATATCTGAAATGCCTATCGACACCTATATCTGAAATGCCTATTGACACCTTTGTCTGAAATGCCTATCGACACCTATTTTTGAAATGCCTATCGGAAACTACATCTGAAATGCCTATCAGCACATATATTTGAAATGCCTATCGGCAACCATATCTGGAATGCCTATCGGCATCTATATTTGAAATGCCTATCGGCTTCTATATCTGAAATGCCTATCGGCACCTATTTTTAAAATGCCAATCGGCAACTATATCTGAAATGCCTATCGGCACCTATATCTGAAATGCCTATCGACACCTATATCTGAAATGCCTATCGACACCTATATCTGAAATGCCTATCGACACCTATATCTGAAATGCCTATCGACACCTATATCTGAAATGCCTATCGACACCTATATCTGAAATGCCTATCGACACCTATATCTGAAATGCCTATCGACACCTATATCTGAAATGCCTATCGACACCTATTTTTGAAATGCCTATCGGAAACTACATCTGAAATGCCTATCAGCACCTATATTTGAAATGCCTATCGGCAACCATATCTGGAATGCCTATCGGCACCTATATTTGAAATGCCTATCGGCTTCTATATCTGAAATGCCTATCGGCACCTATTTTTAAAATGCCAATCGGCAACTATATCTGAAATGCCTATCGGCACCTATATCTGAAATGCCTATCGACACCTATATCTGAAATGCCTATCGACACCTATATCTGAAATGCCTATCGACACCTATATCTGAAATGCCTATCGACACCTATATCTGAAATGCCTATCGACACCTATATCTGAAATGCCTATCGACACCTAATCTGAAATGCCTATCGACACCTATTTTTGAAATGCCTATCGGAAACTACATCTGAAATGCCTATCAGCACCTATATTTGAAATGCCTATCGGCAACCAAAATCTGGAATGCCTATCGGCACCTATATTTGAAATGCCTATCGGCTTCTATATCTGAAATGCCTATCGGCACTTATTTTTAAAATGCCAATCGGCAACTATATCTGAAATGCCTATCGGCACCTATATCTGAAATGCCTATCGACACCTATATCTGAAATGCCTATCGACACCTATATCTGAAATGCCTATCGACACCTATATCTGAAATGCCTATCGACACTTATATCTGAAATGCCTATCGACACTTATATCTGAAATGCCTATCGACACCTATATCTGAAATGCCTATCGACACCTATATCTGAAATGCCTATCGACACCTATATCTGAAATGCCTATCGGAAACTACATCTGAAATGCCTATCAGCACCTATATTTGAAATGCCTATCGGCAACCATATCTGGAATGCTTATCGGCACCTATGTTTGAAATGCCTATCGGCTTCTATATCTGAAATGCCTATCGGCACCTATTTTTAAAATGCCAATAGGCAACTATATCTGAAATGCCTATCGGCACCTATATCTGAAATGCCTATCGACACATATATCTGAAATGGCTATCTACACCTATATCTGAAATGCCTATCGACACCTATATCTAAAATGCCTATCGACACCTATATCTGAAATGCCTATCGACACCTATATCTGAAATGCCTATCGACACCTATATCTGAAATGCCTATCGACACCTATATCTGAAATGCCTATCGACACCTATTTTTGAAATGCCTATCGGAAACTACATCTGAAATGCCTATCAGCACCTATATTTGAAATGCCTATCGGCAACCATATCTGGAATGCCTATCGGCACCTATATTTGAAATGCCTATCGGCTTCTATATCTGAAATGCCTATCGGCACCTATTTTTAAAATGCCAATCGGCAACTATATCTGAAATGCCTATCGGCACCTATATCTGAAATGCCTATCGACACCTATATCTGAAATGCCTATCGACACCTATATCTGAAATGCCTATCGACACCTATATCTGAAATGCCTATCGACACCTATATCTGAAATGCCTATCGACACCTATATCTGAAATGCCTATCGACACCTATATCTGAAATGCCTATCGACACCTATATCTGAAATGCCTATCGACACCTATTTTTGAAATGCCTATCGGAAACTACATCTGAAATGCCTATCAGCACCTATATTTGAAATGCCTATCGGCAACCATATCTGGAATGCCTATCGGCAACTATATTTGAAATGCCTATCGGCTTCTATATCTGAAATGCCTATCGGCACCTATTTTTAAAATGCCAATCGGCAACTATATCTGAAATGCCTATCGGCACCTATATCTGAAATGCCTATCGACACCTATATCTGAAATGCCTATCGACACCTATATCTGAAATGCCTATCGACACCTATATCTGAAATGCCTATCGACACCTATATCTGAAATGCCTATCGACACCTATATCTGAAATGCCTATCGACACCTATATCTGAAATGCCTATCGACACCTATTTTTGAAATGCCTATCGGAAACTTCATCTGAAATGCCTATCAGCACCTATATTTGAAATGCCTATCGGCAACCATATCTGGAATGCCTATCGGCACCTATATTTGAAATCCCTATCGGCTTCTATATCTGAAATGCCTATCGGCACCTATTTTTAAATGCCAATCGGCAACTATATCTGAAATGCCTATCGGCACCTATATCTGAAATGCCTATCGACACCTATATCTGAAATGCCTATCGACACCTATATCTGAAATGCCTATCGACACCTATATCTGAAATGCCTATCGACACCTATATCTGAAATGCCTATCGACACCTATATCTGAAATGCCTATCGACACCTATATCTGAAATGCCTATCGACACCTATGTCTGAAATGCCTATCGACACCTATTTTTGAAATGCCTATCGGTAACTACATCTGAAATGCCTATCAGCACCTATATTTGAAATGCCTATCGGCAACCATATCTGAAATGCATATTTCAAATGCCTATCGGCTTCTATATCTGAAATGCCTATCGGCACCTATTTTTAAAATGCCAATCGGCAACTATATCTGAAATGCCTATCGGCACCTATATCTGAAATGCCTATCGACACCTATATCTGAAATGCCTATCGACACCTATATCTGAAATGCCTATCGACACCTATATCTGAAATGCCTATCGACACCTATATCTGAAATGCCTATCGACACCTATATCTGAAATGCCTATCGACACCTATATCTGAAATGCCTATCGACACCTATATCTGAAATGCCTATCGACACCTATATCTGAAATGCCTATCGACACCTGTATCTAAAATGCCTATCGACACCTATTTTTGAAATGCCTATCGGAAACTACATCTGAAATGCCTATCAGCACCTATATTTGAAATGCCTATCGGCAACCATATCTGGAATGCCTATCGGCACCTATATTTGAAATGCCTATCGGCTTCTATATCTGAAATGCCTATCGGCACCTATTTTTAAAATGCCAATCGGCAAATATATCTGAAATGCCTATCGGCACCTATATCTGAAATGCCTATCGACACCTATATCTGAAATGCCTATCGACACCTATATCTGAAATGCCTATCGACACCTATATCTGAAATGCCTATCGACACCTATATCTGAAATGCCTATCGACACCTATATCTGAAATGCCTATCGACACCTATATCTGAAATGCCTATCGACACCTATATCTGAAATGCCTATCGACACCTATATCTGAAATGCCTATCGACACCTATATCTGAAATGCCTATCGACACCTATATCTGAAATGCCTATCGACACCTATTTTTGAAATGCCTATCGGAAGCTACATCTGAAATGCCTATCAGCACCTATATTTGAAATGCCTATCGGCAACCATATCTGGAATGCCTATCGGCACCTATATTTGAAATGCCTATCGGCTTCTATATCTGAAATGCCTATCGGCACCTATTTTTAAAATGCCAATCGGCAACTATATCTGAAATGCCTATCGGCACCTATATCTGAAATGCCTATCGACACCTATATCTGAAATTCCTATCGACACCTATATCTAAAATGCCTATGGACACCTATATCTGAAATGCCTATCGACACCTATATCTGAAATGCCTATCGACACCTATATCTGAAATGCCTATCGACACCTATATCTGAAATGCCTATCGACACCTATATCTGAAATGCCTATCGACACCTATATCTGAAATGCCTATCGACACCTATTTTTGAAATGCCTATCGGAAACTACATCTGAAATGCCTAACAGCACATATATTTGAAATTCCTATCGGCAACCATATCTGGAATGCCTATCGGCACCTATATTTGAAATGCCTATCGGCTTCTATATCTGAAATGCCTATCGGCACCTATTTTTAAAATGCCAATCGGCAACTATATCTGAAATGCCTATCGGCACCTATATCTGAAATGCCTATCGACACCTATATCTGAAATGCCTATCGACACCTATATCTGAAATGCCTATCGACACCTATATCTGAAATGCCTATCGACACCTATATCTGAAATGCCTATCGACACCTATATCTGAAATGCCTATCGACACCTATTTTTGAAATGCCTATCGGATACTACATCTGAAATGCCTATCAGCACCTATATATTTTGAAATGCCTATCGGCAACCATATCTGGAATGCCTATCGGCACCTATATTTAAAAGGCCTATCGGCTTCTATATCTGAAATGCCTATCGGCACCTATTTTTAAAATGCCAATCGGCAACTATATCTGAAATGCCTATCGGCACCTATATCTAAAATGCCTATCGACACCTACATCTGAAATGCCTATCGACACCTATATCTGAAATGCCTATGGACACCTATATCTGAAATGCCTATCGACACCTATATCTGAAATGCCTATCGACACCTATATCTGAAATGCCTATCGACACCTATATCTGTAAATGCCTATCGACACCTATATCTGAAATGCCTACCGACACCTATATCTGAAATGCCTATCGACACCTATTTTTGAAATGCCTATCGGAAACTACATCTGAAATGCCTATCAGCACCTATATTTGAAATGCCTATCGGCAACCATATCTGGAATGCCTATCGGCACCTATATTTGAAATGCCTATCGGCTTCTATATCTGAAATGCCTATCGGCACCTATTTTTAAAATGCCAATCGGCAACTATATCTGAAATGCCTATCGGCACCTATATCTGAAATGCCTATCGACACCTATATCTGAAATGCCTATCGACACCTATATCTGAAATGCCTATCGGCACCTATATCTGAAATGCCTATCGACACCTATATCTGAAATGCCTATCGACACCTATTTCTGAAATGCCTATCGACACCTATATCTGAAATGCCTATTGACACCTATATCTGAAATGCCTATCGACACCTATATCTGAAATGCCTATCGACACCTATATCTGAAATGCCTATCGACACCTATATCTGAAATGCCTATCGACACCTATTTTTGAAATGCCTATCGGAAACTACATCTGAAATGCCTATCAGCACCTATATTTGAAATGCCTGTCGGCAACCATATCTGGAATGCCTATCGGCACCTATATTTGAAATGCCTATCGGCTTCTATATCTGGAATGCCTATCGGCACCTATTTTTAAAATGCCAATCGGCAACTATATCTGAAATGCCTATCGGCACCTATATCTGAAATGCCTATCGACACCTATATCTGAAATGCCTATCGACACCTATATCTGAAATGCCTATCGACACCTATATCTGAAATGCCTATCGACACCTATATCTGAATGCCTATCGACACCTATATCTGAAATGCCTATCGACACCTATATCTGAAATGCCTATCGACACCTACATCTGAAATGCCTATCGACACCTATTTTTGAAATGCCTATCGGAAACTACATCTGAAATGCCTATCAGCACCTATATATAAAATGCCTATCGGCAACCATATCTGGAATGCCTATCGGCACCTATATTTGAAATGCCTATCGGCTTCTATATCTGAAATGCCTATCGGCACCTATTTTTAAAATGCCAATCGGCAACTATATCTGAAATGCCTATCGGCACCTATATCTGAAATGCCTATCGACACCTATATCTGAAATGCCTATCGACACCTATATCTGAAATGCCTATCGACACCCATATCTGAAATGCCTATCGACACCTATATCTGAAATGCCTATCGACACCTATATCAGAAATGCCTATCGACACCTATATCTGAAATGCCTATAGACACCTATATCTGAAATGCCTATCGACACCTATTTTTGAAATGCCTTTTGGAAACTACATCTGAAATGCCTATCAGCACCTATATTTGAAATGCCTATCGGCAACCATATCTGGAATACCTATCGGCACCTATATTTGAAATGCCTATCGGCTTCTATATCTGAAATGCCTATCGGCACCTATTTTTAAAATGCCAATCGGCAACTATATCTGAAATGCCTATCGGCACCTATATCTGAAATGCCTATCGACACCTATATCTGAAATGCCTATCGACACCTATATCTGAAATGCCTATCGACACCTATATCTGAAATGCCTATCGACACCTATATCTGAAATGCCTATCGACACCTATATCTGAAATGCCTATCGACACCTATTTTTGAAATGCCTATCGGAAACTACATCTGAAATGCCTATCAGCACCTATATTTGAAATGCCTATCGGCAACCATAACTGGAATGCCTATCGGCACCTATATTTGAAATGCCTATCGGCTTCTATATCTGAAATGCCTATCGGCACCTATTTTTAAAATGCCAATCGGCAACTATATCTGAAATGCCTATCGGCACCTATATCTGAAATGCCTATCGACACCTATATCTGAAATGCCTATCGACACTTATATCTGAAATGCCTATCGACACCTATATCTGTAATGCCTATCGACACCTATATCTGAAATGTCTATCGACACCTATATCTGAAATGCCTATCGACACCTATATCTAAAATGCCTATCGACACCTATATCTGAAATGCCTATCGACACCTATATCTGAAATGCCTATCGACACCTATTTTTGAAATGCCTATCGGAAACTACATCTGAAATGCCTATCAGCACCTATATTTGAAATGCCTGTCGGCAACCATATCTGGAATGCCTATCGGCACCTATATTTGAAATGCCTATCGGCTTCTATATCTGAAATGCCTATCGGCGCCTATTTTTAAAATGCCAATCGGCAACTATATCTGAAATGCCTATCGGCACCTATATCTGAAATGCCTATCGACACCTATATCTGAATTGCCTATCGACACCTATATCTAAAATGCCTATCGACACCTATATCTGAAATGCCTATCGACACCTATATCTGAAATGCCTATCGACACCTATATCTGAAATGCCTATTGACACCTATATCTGAAATGCCTATCGACACCTACATCTGAAATGCCTATCGACACCTATTTTTGAAATGCCTATCGGAAACTACATCTGAAATGCCTATCAGCACCTATATTTGAAATGCCTATCGGCAACCATATCTGGAATGCCTATCGGCACCTATATTTGAAATGCCTATCGGCTTCTATATCTGAAATGCCTATCGGCACCTATTTTTAAAATGCCAATCGGCAACTATATCTGAAATGCCTATCGGCACCTATATCTGAAATGCCTATCGACACCTATATCTGAAATGCCTATCGACACCTATATCTGAAATGCCTATCGACACCTATATCTGAAATGCCTATCGACACCTATATCTGAAATGCCTATCGAAACCTATATCTGAAATGCCTATCGACACCTATATCTGAAATGCCTATCGACACCTATATCTGAAATGCCTATCGACACCTATTTTTGAAATGCCTTTTGGAAACTACATCTGAAATGCCTATCAGCACCTATATTTGAAATGCCTATCGGCAACCATATCTGGAATGCCTATCGGCACCTATATTTGAAATGCCTATCGGCTTCTATATCTGAAATGCCTATCGGCACCTATTTTTAAAATGCCAATCGGCAACTATATCTGAAATGCCTATCGGCACCTATATCTGAAATGCCTATCGACACCTATATCTGAAATGCCTATCGACACCTATATCTGAAATGCCTATCGACACCTATATCTGAAATGCCTATCGACACCTATATCTGAAATGCCTATCGACACCTATATCTGAAATGCCTATCGACACCTATATCTGAAATGCCTATCGACACCTATATCTGAAATGCCTATCGACACCTATATCTGAAATGCCTATCGACACCTATATCTGAAATGCCTATCGACACTTATATCTGAAATGCCTATCGACACCTATATCTGAAATGCCTATCGACACCTATATCTGAAATGCCTATCGACACCTATATCTGAAATGCCTATCGGAAACTACATCTGAAATGCCTATCAGCACCTATATTTGAAATGCCTATCGGCAACCATATCTGGAATGCTTATCGGCACCTATATTTGAAATGCCTATCGGCTTCTATATCTGAAATGCCTATCGGCACCTATTTTTAAAATGCCAATCGGCAACTATATCTGAAATGCCTATCGGCACCTATATCTGAAATGCCTATCGACACATATATCTGAAATGGCTATCTACACCTATATCTGAAATGCCTATCGACACCTATATCTAAAATGCCTATCGACACCTATATCTGAAATGCCTATCGACACCTATATCTGAAATGCTTATCGACACCTATATCTGAAATGCCTATCGACACCTATATCTGAAATGCCTATCGACACCTATTTTTGAAATGCCTATCGGAAACTACATCTGAAATGCCTGTCAGCACCTATATTTGAAATGCCTATCGGCAACCATATCTGGAATGCCTATCGGCACCTATATTTGAAATGCCTATCGGCTTCTATATCTGAAATGCCTATCGGCACCTATTTTTAAAATGCCAATCGGCAACTATATCTGAAATGCCTATCGGCACCTATATCTGAAATGCCTATCGACACCTATATCTGAAATGCCTATCGACACCTATATCTGAAATGCCTATCGACACCTATATCTGAAATGCCTATCGACACCTATATCTGAAATGCCTATCGACACCTATATCTGAAATGCCTATCGACACCTATATCTGAAATGCCTATCGACACCTATATCTGAAATGCCTATCGACACCTATTTTTGAAATGCCTATCGGAAACTACATCTGAAATGCCTATCAGCACCTATATTTGAAATGCCTATCGGCAACCATATCTGGAATGCCTATCGGCAACTATATTTGAAATGCCTATCGGCTTCTATATCTGAAATGCCTATCGGCACCTATTTTTAAAATGCCAATCGGCAACTATATCTGAAATGCCTATCGGCACCTATATCTGAAATGCCTATCGACACCTATATCTGAAATGCCTATCGACACCTATATCTGAAATGCCTATCGACACCTATATCTGAAATGCCTATCGACACCTATATCTGAAATGCCTATCGACACCTATATCTGAAATGCCTATCGACACCTATATCTGAAATGCCTATCGACACCTATTTTTGAAATGCCTATCGGAAACTACATCTGAAATGCCTATCAGCACCTATATTTGAAATGCCTATCGGCAACCATATCTGGAATGCCTATCGGCACCTATATTTGAAATCCCTATCGGCTTCTATATCTGAAATGCCTATCGGCACCTATTTTTAAATGCCAATCGGCCACTATATCTGAAATGCCTATCGGCACCTATATCTGAAATGCCTATCGACACCTATATCTGAAATGCCTATCGACACCTATATCTGAAATGCCTATCGACACCTATATCTGAAATGCCTATCGACACCTATATCTGAAATGCCTATCGACACCTATATCTGAAATGCCTATCGACACCTATATCTGAAATGCCTATCGACACCTATGTCTGAAATGCCTATCGCCACCTATTTTTGAAATGCCTATCGGTAACTACATCTGAAATGCCTATCAGCACCTATATTTGAAATGCCTACCGGCAACCATATCTGAAATGCATATTTGAAATGCCTATCGGCTTCTATATCTGAAATGCCTATCGGCACCTATTTTTAAAATGCCAATCGGCAACTATATCTGAAATGCCTATCAGCACCTATATCTGAAATGCCTATCGACACCTATATCTGAAATGCCTATCGACACCTATATCTGAAATGCCTATCGACACCTATATCTGAAATGCCTATCGACACCTATATCTGAAATGCCTATCGACACCTATATCTGAAATGCCTATCGACACCTATATCTGAAATGCCTATCGACACCTATATCTGAAATGCCTATCGACACCTATATCTGAAATGCCTATCGACACCTATATCTGAAATGCCTATCGACACCTATATCTGAAATGCCTATCGACACCTATATCTGAAATGCCTATCGACACCTATATCTGAAATGCCTATCGACACCTATATCTAAAATGCCTATTGACACCTATTTTTGAAATGCCTATCGGAAACTACATCTGAAATGCCTATCAGCACCTATATTTGAAATGCCTATCGGCAACCATATCTGGAATGCCTATCGGCACCTATATTTGAAATGCCTATCGGCTTCTATATCTGAAATGCCTATCGGCACCTATTTTTAAAATGCCAATCGGCAAATATATCTGAAATGCCTATCGGCACCTATATCTGAAATGCCTATCGACACCTATATCTGAAATGCCTATCGACACCTATATCTGAAATGCCTATCGACACCTATATCTGAAATGTATATCGACACCTATATCTGAAATGCCTATCGACACCTATATCTGAAATGCCTATCGACACCTATATCTGAAATGCCTATCGACACCTATATCTGAAATGCCTATCGACACCTATATCTGAAATGCCTATCGACACCTATATCTGAAATGCCTATCGACACCTATATCTGAAATGCCTATCGACATCTATTTTTGAAATGCCTATCGGAAGCTACATCTGAAATGCCTATCAGCACCTATATTTGAAATGCCTATCGGCAACCATATCTGGAATGCCTATCGGCACCTATATTTGAAATGCCTATCGGCTTCTATATCTGAAATGCCTATCGGCACCTATTTTTAAAATGCCAATCGGCAACTATATCTGAAATGCCTATCGGCACCTATATCTGAAATGCCTATCGACACCTATATCTGAAATTCCTATCGACACCTATATCTAAAATGCCTATGGACACCTATATCTGAAATGCCTATCGTCACCTATATCTGAAATGCCTATCGACACCTATATCTGAAATGCCTATCGACACCTATATCTGAAATGCCTATCGACACCTATATCTGAAATGCCTATCGACACCTATATCTGAAATGCCTATCGACACCTATTTTTGAAATGCCTATCGGAAACTACATCTGAAATGCCTATCAGCACCTATATTTGAAATTCCTATCGGCAACCATATCTGGAATGCCTATCGGCACCTATATTTGAAATGCCTATCGGCTTCTATATCTGAAATGCCTATCGGCACCTATTTTTAAAATGCCAATCGGCAACTATATCTGAAATGCCTATCGGCACCTATATCTGAAATGCCTATCGACACCTATATCTGAAATGCCTATCGACACCTATATCTGAAATGCCTATCGACACCTATATCTGAAATGCCTATCGACACCTATATCTGAAATGCCTATCGACACCTTTATCTGAAATGACTATCGACACCTATATCTGAAATGCCTATCGACACCTATATCTGAAATGCCTATCGACACCTATTTTTGAAATGCCTATCGGAAACTACATCTGAAATGCCTATCAGCACCTATATTTGAAATGCCTATCGGCACCTATATTTGAAATGCCTATCGGCTTCTATATCTGAAATGCCTATCGGCACCTATTTTTAAAATGCCAATCGGCAACTATATCTGAAATGCCTATCGGCACCTATATCTGAAATGCCTATCGACACCTATATCTGAAATGCCTATCGACACCTATATCTGAAATGCCTATCGACACCTATATCTGAAATGCCTATCGACACCTATATCTGAAATGCCTATCGACACCTATATCTAAAATGCCTATCGAGTCCTATATCTGAAATGCCTATCGACACCTATATCTGAAATGCCTATCGACACCTATTTTTGAAATGCCTATCGGATACTACATCTGAAATGCCTATCAGCACCTATATATTTTGAAATGCCTATCGGCAACCATATCTGGAATGCCTATCGGCACCTATATTTGAAATGCCTATCGGCTTCTATATCTGAAATGCCTATCGGCACCTATTTTTAAAATGCCAATCGGCAACTATATCTGAAATGCCTATCGGCACCTATATCTGAAATGCCTATCGACACCTACATCTGAAATGCCTATCGACACCTATATCTGAAATGCCTATGGACACCTATATCTGAAATGCCTATCGACACCTATATCTGAAATGCCTATCGACACCTATATCTGAAATGCCTATCGACACCTATATCTGTAAATGCCTATCGACACCTATATCTGAAATGCCTACCGACACCTATATCTGAAATGCCTATCGACACCTATTTTTGAAATGCCTATCGGAAACTACATCTGAAATGCCTATCAGCACCTATATTTAAAATGCCTATCGGCAACCATATCTGGAATGCCTATCGGCACCTATATTTGAAATGCCTATCGGCTTCTATATCTGAAATGCCTATCGGCACCTATTTTTAAAATGCCAATCGGCAACTATATCTGAAATGCCTATCGGCACCTATATCTGAAATGCCTATCGACACCTATATCTGAAATGCCTATCGACACCTATATCTGAAATGCCTATCGGCACCTATATCTGAAATGCCTATCGACACCTATATCTGAAATGCCTATCGACACCTATTTCTGAAATGCCTATCGACACCTATATCTGAAATGCCTATTGACACCTATATCTGAAATGCCTATCGACACCTATATCTGAAATGCCTATCGACACCTATATCTGAAATGCCTATCGACACCTATATCTGAAATGCCTATCGACACCTATTTTTGAAATGCCTATCGGAAACTACATCTGAAATGCCTATCAGCACCTATATTTGAAATGCCTGTCGGCAACCATATCTGGAATGCCTATCGGCACCTATATTTGAAATGCCTATCGGCTTCTATATCTGGAATGCCTATCGGCACCTATTTTTAAAATGCCAATCGGCAACTATATCTGAAATGCCTATCGGCACCTATATCTGAAATGCCTATCGACACCTATATCTGAAATGCCTATCGACACCTATATCTGAAATGCCTATCGACACCTATATCTGAAATGCCTATCGACACCTATATCTGAAATGCCTATCGACACCTATATCTGAAATGCCTATCGACACCTATATCTGAAATGCCTATCGACACCTACATCTGAAATGCCTATCGACACCTATTTTTGAAATGCCTATCGGAAACTACATCTGAAATGCCTATCAGCACCTATATATGAAATGCCTATCGGCAACCATATCTGGAATGCCTATCGGCACCTATATTTGAAATGCCTATCGGCTTCTATATCTGAAATGCCTATCGGCACCTATTTTTAAAATGCCAATCGGCAACTATATCTGAAATGCCTATCGGCACCTATATCTGAAATGCCTATCGACACCTATATCTGAAATGCCTATCGACACCTATATCTGAAATGCCTATCGACACCTATATCTGAAATGCCTTTCGACACCTACATCTGAAATGCCTATCGACACCTATATCAGAAATGCCTATCGACACCTATATCTGAAATGCCTATAGACACCTATATCTGAAATGCCTATCGACACCTATTTTTGAAATGCCTTTTGGAAACTACATCTGAAATGCCTATCAGCACCTATATTTGAAATGCCTATCGGCAACCATATCTGGAATACCTATCGGCACCTATATTTGAAATGCCTATCGGCTTCTATATCTGAAATGCCTATCGGCACCTATTTTTAAAATGCCAATCGGCAACTA
Organism: Venustoraphidia nigricollis; assembly: GCA_034508555.1. NCBI lineage: Eukaryota > Metazoa > Arthropoda > Insecta > Raphidioptera > Raphidiidae > Venustoraphidia > Venustoraphidia nigricollis. The sequence continues at coordinate 14,674 of JAVRKA010000884.1, read as the reverse complement.
TATCTGAAATGCCAATCGGCAACTATATCTGAAATGCCTATCGGCACCTATATCTGAAATGCCTATCGACACCTATATCTGAAATGCCTATCGACACCTATATCTGAAATGCCTATCGACACCTATATCTGAAATGCCTATCGACACCTATATCTGAAAAGCCTATCGACACCTATATCTGAAATGCCTATCGACACCTATATCTGAAATGCCTATCGACACCTATATCTGAAATGACTATCGACACTTATATCTGAAATGCCTATCGACACCTATTTTTGAAATGCCTATCGGAAACTACATCTGAAATGCCTATCAGCACCTATATTTGAAATGCCTATCGGCAACCATATCTGGAATGCCTATCGGCACCTATATTTGAAATGCCTATCGGCTTCTATATCTGAAATGCCTATCGGCACCTATTTTTAAAATGCCAATCGGCAACTATATCTGAAATGCCTATCGGCACCTGTATCTGAAATGCCTATCGACACCTATATCTGAAATGCCTATCGACACCTATATCTAAAATGCCTATCGACACCTTTTTTTGAAATGCCTATCGGAAACTACATCTGAAATGCCTATCAGCACCTATATTTGAAATGCCTATCGGCAATCATATCTGGAATGCCTATCGGCACCTATATTTGAAATGCCTATCCGCTTCTATATCTGAAATGCCTATCGGCACCTATTTTTAAAATGCCAATCGGCAACTATATCTGAAATGCCTATCGGCACCTATATCTGAAATGCCTATCGACACCTATATCTGAAATGCCTATCGACACCTATATCTGAATTGCCTATCGACACCTATATCTGAAATGCCTATCGACACCTATATCTGAAATGCCTATCGACACCTATATCTGAAATGCCTATCGACACCTATATCTGAAATGCCTATCGACACCTATATCTGAAATGCCTATCGACACCTATTTTTGAAATGCCTATCGGAAACTACATCTGAAATGCCTATCAGCACCTATATTAGAAATGCCTATCGGCAACTATAACTGGAATGCCTATCGGCACCTATATTTGAAATGCCTATCGGCTTCTATATCTGAAATGCCTATCGGCACCTATTTTTAAAATGCCAATCGGCAACTAATTCTGAAATGCCTATCGACACCTATTTTTGAAATGCCTATCGGAAACTACATCTGAAATGCCTATCAGCACCTATATTTGAAATGCCTATCGGCAACCATATCTGGAATGCCTATCGGCACCTATATTTGAAATGCCTATCGGCTTCTATATCTGAAATGCCTATCGGCACCTATTTTTAAAATGCCAATCGGCAACTATATCTGAAATGCCTATCGGCACCTATATCTGAAATGCCTATCGACACCTATATCTGAAATGCCTATCGACACCTATATCTGAAATGCCTATCGACACCTATATCTGAAATGCCTATCGACACCTATATCTGAAATGCCTATCGAAACCTATATCTGAAATGCCTATCGACACCTATATCTGAAATGCCTATCGACACCTATATCTGAAATGCCTATCGACACCTATTTTTGAAATGCCTTTTGGAAACTACATCTGAAATGCCTATCAGCACCTATATTTGAAATGCCTATCGGCAACCATATCTGGAATGCCTATCGGCACCTATATTTGAAATGCCTATCGGCTTCTATATCTGAAATGCCTATCGGCACCTATTTTTAAATGCCAATCGGCAACTATATCTGAAATGCCTATCGGCACCTATATCTGAAATGCCTATCGACACCTATATCTGAAATGCCTATCGACACCTATATCTGAAATGCCTATCGACACCTACATCTGAAATGCCTATCGACACCTATATCTGAAATGCCTATCGACACCTATATCTGAAATGCCTATCGACACCTATATCTGAAATGCCTATCGACACCTATATCTGAAATGCCTATCGACACCTATATCTGAAATGCCTATCGACACCTATATCTGAAATGCCTATCGACACCTTTTTTTTGAAATGCCTATCGGAAACTACATCTGAAATGCCTATCAGCACATATATTTGAAATGCCTATCGGCAACCATATCTGGAATGCCTATCGGCACCTATATTTGAAATGCCTATCGGCTTCTATATCTGAAATGCCTATAGGCACCTATTTTTAAAATGCCAATCGGCAACTATATCTGAAATGCCTATCGGCACCTATATCTGAAATGCCTATCGACACCTATATCTGAAATGCCTATCGACACCTATATCTGAAATGCCTATCGACACCTATATCTGAAATGCCTATCGACACCTATATCTGAAATGCCTATCGACACCTATATCTGAAATGCCTATCGACACCTATATCTGAAATGCCTATCGACACCTATATCTGAAATGCCTATCGACACCTATTTTTGAAATGCCTATCGGAAACTACATCTGAAATGCCTATCAGCACCTATATTTGAAATGCTTATCGGCAACCATATCTGGAATGCCTATCGGCACCTATATTTGAAATGCCTATCGGCTTCTATATCTGAAATGCCTATCGGCACCTATTTTTAAAATGCCAATCGGCAACTATATCTGAAATGCCTATCGGCACCTATATCTGAAATGCCTATCGACACCTATATCTGAAATGCCTATCGACACCTATATCTGAAATGCCTATCGACACCTATATCTGAAATGCCTATCGACACCTATATCTGAAATGCCTATCGACACCTATATCTGAAATTCCTATCGACACCTATATTTGAAATGCCTATCGACACCTATATCTGAAATGCCTATCGACACCTATTTTTGAAATGCCTATCGGAAACTACATCTGAAATGCCTATCAGCACCTATATTTGAAATGCCTATCGGCAACCATATCTGGAATGCCTATCGGCACCTATATTTAAATGCCTATCGGCTTCTATATCTGAAATGCCTATCGGCACCTATTTTTAAAATGCCAATCGGCAACTATATCTGAAATGCCTATCGCCACCTATATCTGAAATGCCTATCGACACCTATATCTGAAATGCCTATCGACACCTATATCTGAAATGCCTATCGACACCTATATCTGAAATGCCTATCGACACCTATATCTGAAATGCCTATCGACACCTATATCTGAAATGTCTATCAACACCTATATCTGAAATGCCTATCGACACCTATATCTGAAATGCCTATCGACACCTATATCTGAAATGCCTATCGACACCTATTTTTGAAATGCCTATCGGAAACTACATCTGAAATGCCTATCAGCACCTATATTTGAAATGCCTATCGGCAACCATATCTGGAATGTCTATCGGCACCTATATTTGAAATGCCTATCGGCTTCTATATCTGAAATGCCTATCGGCACCTATTTTTAAAATGCCAATCGGCAACTATATCTGAAATGCCTATCGGCACCTATATCTGAAATGCCTATCGACACCTATATCTGAAATGCCTATCGACACCTATATCTGAAATGCCTATCGACACCTATATCTGAAATGCCTATCGACACCTATATCTGAAATGCCTATCGGCACCTATATCTGAAATGCCTATCGACACCTATATCTGAAATGCCTATCGACACCTATATCTGAAATGCCTATCGACACCTATTTTTGAAATGCCTATCGGAAACTACATCTGAAATGCCTATCAGCATCTATATTTGAAATGCCTATCGGCAACCATATCTGGAATGCCTATCGGCACCTATATTTGAAATGCCTATCGGCTTCTATATCTGAAATGCCTATCGGCACCTATTTTTAAAATGCCAATCGGCAACTATATCTGAAATGCCTATCGGCACCTATATCTGAAATGCCTATCGACACCTATATCTGAAATGCCTATCGACACCTATATCTGAAATGCCTATCGACACCTATATCTGAAATGCCTATCGACACCTATATCTGAAATGCCTATCGGCACCTATATCTGAAATGCCTATCGACACCTATATCTGAAATGCCTATCGACACCTATATCTGAAATGCCTATCGACACCTATTTTTGAAATGCCTATCGGAAACTACATCTGAAATGCCTATCAGCACCTATATTTGAAATGCCTATCGGCAACCATATCTGGAATGCCTATCGGCACCTATATTTGAAATGCCTATCGGCTTCTATATCTGAAATGCCTATCGGCACCAATTTTTAAAATGAAAATCGGCAACTATATCTGAAATGCCTATCGGCACCTATATCTGAAATGCCTATCGACACCTATATCTGAAATGCCTATCGACACCTATATCCGAAATGCCTATCGACACCTATATCTGAAATGCCTATCGACACCTATATCTGAAATGCCTATCGATTCCTATATCTGAAATGCCTATCGACACCTATATCTGAAATGCCTATCGACAGCTATATCTGAAATGCCTATCGACACCTATTTTTGAAATGCCTATCGGAAACTACATCTGAAATGCCTATCAGCACCTATATTTGAAATGCCTATCGGCAACCATATCTGGAATGCCTATCGGCACCTATATTTGAAATGCCTATCGGCTTCTATATCTGAAATGCCTATCGGCACTTATTTTTAAAATGCCAATCGGCAACTATATCTGAAATGCCTATCGGCACCTATACCTGAAATGCTTATCGGCACCTATATTTGAAATGCCTATCGGCAACCACATCAGAAATGCCTATCGGCACCTATATCTGAAATGCCTTTCGGCATTTATATCTGAAATGCCTATCGACACCTATATTTGAAATGCCTATCGGCACCTATATTTTAAATGCCTATCGGCAACTATATCTGATATGCCTATCGGCACCTATATCTGAAATGCCTATCGGCATCTATTTTTGAAATGCCTATCGGAAACTACATCTAAAATGCCTATCGGCACCTATTTTTAAAATGCCAATCGGCAACTATATCTGAAATGCCTATCGGCACCTATATCTGAAATGCCTATCGGGACCTATTTTTGAAATGCCTATCGGAAACTACATCTGAAAAGCCTATCAGCACCTATATTTGAAGTGCCTATCGGCAACCATATCTGAAATGCCTATCGACACCTATATTTGAAATACCTATCGGCTTCTATATCTGAAATGCCTATCGGCCCCTATTTTTAAAATGCCAATCGGCAACTATATCTAAAATGCCTATCGGCACCTTTATCTGAAATGCCTATTGGCACCAATTTTTGAAATGCCTATCGGAAACTACATCTGAAATGCCTATCAGCACCTATATTTGAAATGCCTATCGGCACCTATATTTTAAATGCCTATCGGCAACTATATCTGATATGCCTATCGGCACCTATATCTGAAATGCCTATCGGCACCTATTTTTGACATGCCTATCGGAAACTACATCTAAAATGCCTATCGGCACCTATTTTTAAAATGCCAATCGGAAACTATATCTGAAATGCCTATCGGCACCTATATCTGAAATGCCTATCGGGAACTATTTTTGAAATGCCTATCGGAAACTACATCTGAAATGCCTATCAGCACCTATATTTGAAGTTCATATCGGCAACCATATCTGAAAAGCCTATCGACACCTATATTTGAAATACCTATCGGCTTCTATATCTGAAATGCCTATCGGCACCTATTTTTAAAATGCCAATCGGCAACTATATCTAAAATGCCTATCGGCACCTATATCTGAAATGCCTATTGGCACTAATTTTTGAAATGCCTATCGGAAACTACATCTGAAATGCCTATCAGCACCTATATTTGAAATGCCTATCGGCTACCATATCTGGAATGCCTATCGGCATGTATATTTGAAATGCCTATTGGCTTCTATATCTGAAATGCCTATCGACACCTATTTTTAAAATGCCAAATGGCAACTATATCTGAAATGCCTATCGGCACCTGTTTTTAAAATGCCAATCGGCAACTATATCTGAAATGCCTATCGGCACCTATATCTGAAATGCCTATCGGCATCAATTTTTGAAATGCCTATCGGAAACTACATTTAAAATGCCTATCAGCAACTATATTTGAAATGCCTATCGGCAACCATATCTGGAATGCCTATCGACACCTATATTTGAAATGCCTATCGGCTCTTATATCTGAAATACCTATCGGCACCTATTTTTAAAATGCAAATTGGCATCTATATCTGAAATGCCTATCGGCACCTATATCTAAAATGCCTATCGGCACCTATTTTTGAAATGCCTATCGACACCTATATTTGAAATACCTATCGGCTTCTATATCTAAAATGCCTATCGGCACCTATTTTTAAAATGCCAATCGGCCACTATATCTTAAATGCCTATCGGCACCTATATCTGAAATGCCTATCGGCACCAATTTTTGAAATGCCTATCGGAAACTACATCTGAAATGCCTATCAGCACCTATATTTAAAATGCCTATCGGCAACCATATTTGGAATGCCTATCGGCACCTATATTTGAAATGCCTATCGGCTTCTATATCTGAAATGCCTATCGGCACCTATTTTTAAAATGCCAATCGGCAACTATATCTGAAATGCCTATCGGCACCTATATCTGAAATTCCTATCGGCACCTATTTTTGAAATGCCTATCGGAAACTACATCTGAAATGCCTATCAGCACCTATATTTGAAATGCCTATCGGCAACCACATCAGAAATGCCTATCGGCACCTATATCTGAAATGCCTTTCGGCATTTATATCTGAAATGCCTATCGACACCTATAATTGAAATGCCTATCGGCACCTATATTTTAAATGCCTATCGGCAAATATATCTGATATGCCTATCGGCACCTATATCTGAAATGCCTATCGGCACCTCTTTTTGAAATGCCTATCCGAAACTACATCTAAAATGCCTATCGGCACCTATTTTTAAAATGCCAATCGGCAACTATATCTGAAATGCCTATCGGCACCTTTATCTGAAATGCCTATCGGCACCTATTTTTGAAATGCCTATCGGAAACTACATCTGAAATGCCTATCAGCACCTATATTTGAAATGCCTATCGGCAACCATATCTGAAATGCCTATCGACACCTATATTTGAAATACCTATCGGCTTCTATATCTGAAATGCCTATCTGCACCTATTTTTAAAATGCCAATCGGCAACTATATCTGAAATGCCTATCGGCACCTATATTTGAAATGCCTATCGGCAACCATATCTGGAATGCTTATCGGCACCTATATTTGAAATGCCTAACGGCTTCTATATCTGAAATGCCTATCGGCACCTACTTTTAAAATGCCAATCGGCAACTATATCTGAAATGCCTATAGGCACCTATATCTGAAATGCCTATCGGCACCTATTTTTGAAATGCCTATCAGGAAACTACATCTGAAATGCCTATCAGCACCTATATTTGAAATGCCTATCGGCAACCATATCTGGAATGCCTATAGGCACCTATATTTGAAATGCCTATCGGCTTCTATATCTGAAATGCCTATCGGCACCTATTTTTAAAATGCCAATCGGCAACTATATCTGAAATGCCTTTCGGCACCTATATCTGAAATGCCTATCGGCACCTATTTTTGAAATGCCTATCGAAAACTACATCTAAAATGCCTATCAGCACCTATATTTGAAATGCCTATCGGCAACCATATCTGGAATGCCTATCGGCACCTATATTTGAAATGCCTATCGGCTTCTATATCTGAAATGCCTATCGGCACCTATATCTGAAATGCCTATCGGCACCTATATTTAAAATGCCTATCGGAAACTACAGCTGAAATGCCTATTAGCACCAATATTTGAGATGCCTATCGGCAACCATATCTGAAATGCCTATCGACACCTATATTTGAAATACCTATCCGCTTCTATATCTGAAATGCCTATCGGCACATATTTTTAAAATGCCAATCGGCAACTATATCTGAAATGCCTATCGGCACCTATATCTGAAATGCCTATCGGCACCAATTTTTGAAATGCTTATCGGAAACTACATCTAAAATGCCTATCAGCACCTATATTTGAAATGCCTATCGGCAACCATATCTGGAATGCCTATCGGCACCTATATTTAAAATGCCTATCGGCTTCTATATCTGAAATGCCAACGGCACCTATTTTTAAAATGCCAATCGGCATCTATATCTAAAATGCCTATCGGCACCTATATCTGATATGCCTATCGGCACCTATTTTTGAAATGCCTATCGACACCTATATTTGAAATACCTATCGGCTTCTATATCTGAAATGCCTATCGGCACCTATTTTTAAAATGCCAATCGGCAACTATATCTAAAATGCCTATCGGCACCTATATCTGAAATGCCTATCGGCACCTATTTTTGAAATGCCTATCGGAAACTACATCTGAAATGCCTATCAGCACCTATATTTGAAATGCCTATCGGCAACCACATCAGAAATGCCTATCGGCACCTATATCTGAAATGCCTTTCGGCATTTATATCTGAAATGCCTATCGACACCTATAATTGAAATGCCTATCGGCACCTATATTTTAAATGCCTGTCGGCAACCATATCTGATATGCCTATCGGCACCTATATCTGAAATGCCTATCGGCACCTCTTTTTGAAATGCCTATCCGAAACTACATCTAAAATGCCTATCGGCACCTATTTTTAAAATGCCAATCGGCAACTATATCTGAAATGCCTATCGGCACCTTTATCTGAAATGCCTATCGGCACCTATTTTTGAAATGCCTATCGGAAACTACATCTGAAATGCCTATCAGCACCTATATTTGAAATGCCTATCGGCAACCATATCTGAAATGCCTATCGACACCTATATTTGAAATACCTATCGGCTTCTATATCTGAAATGCCTATCTGCACCTATTTTTAAAATGCCAATCGGCAACTATATCTGAAATGCCTATCGGCACCTATATCTGAAATGCCTATCGGCACCAATTTTTGAAATGCCTATCGGAAACTACATCTGAAATACCTACCAGCACCTATATTTGAAATGCCTATCGGCAACCATATCTGAAATGCTTATCGGCACCTATATTTGAAATGCCTATCGGCTTCTATATCTGAAATGCCTATCGGCACCTACTTTTAAAATGCCAATCGGCAACTATATCTGAAATGCCTATAGGCACCTATATCTGAAATGCCTATCGGCACCTATTTTTGAAATGCCTATTAGGAAACTACATCTGAAATGCCTATCAGCACCTATATTTGAAATGCCTATCGGCAACCATATCTGGAATGCCTATCGGCACCTATATTTGAAATGCCTATCGGGTTCTATATCTGAAATGCCTATCGGCACCTATTTTTAAAATGCCAATCGGCAACTATATCTGAAATGCCTTTCGGCACCTATATCTGAAATGCCTATCGGCACCTATTTTTGAAATGCCTATCGAAAACTACATCTGAAATGCCTATCAGCACCTATATTTGAAATGCCTATCGGCAACCATATCTGGAATGCCTATCGGCACCTATATTTGAAATGCCTATCGGCTTCTAAATCTGAAATGCCTATCGGCACCTATTTTTAAAATGCCAATTGGCAACTATATCTGAAATGCCTATCGGCACCTATATCTGAAATGCCTATCGGCACGTATTTTTAAAATGCCTATCGGAAAATACATCTGAAATGCCTATCAGCACCTATATTTGAAATGCCTATCGGCAACCATATCTGAAATGCCTATCGACCCCTATATTTGAAATACCTATCGGCTTTTATATGTGAAATGCCTATCGGCACCTGTTTTTAAAATGCCAATCGGCAACTATATCTGAAATGCTTATCGGAACCTATATCTGAAATGCCTATCGTCATCAATTTTTGAAATGCCTATCGGAAACTACATCTAAAATGCCTATCAGCACCTATATTTGAAATGCCTATCGGCAACCATATCTGGAATGCCTATCGGCACCTATATTTGAAATGCCTATCGGCTTCTATATCTGAAATGCCTATCGGCACCTATTTTTAAAATGCCAATTGGCAACTATATCTGAAATGCCTATCGGCACCTATATCTGAAATGCCTATCGGCACCTATTTTTGAAATGCCTATCGGAAACTACATCTGAAATGCCTATCAGCACCTATATTTGAAATGCCTATCGTCAACCATATCTGAAATGCCTATCGACACCTATATTTGAAATACCTATCGGCTTCTATATCTGAAATGCCTATCGGCATCTCTTTTTAAAATGCCAATCGGTAACTATATCTGAAATGCCTATCGGCACCTATATCTGAAATTCCTATCGGCACCAATTTTTGAAATGCCTATCGGAAAATACATCTGGAATGCCTATCAGCACCTATATTTGAAATGCCTATCGGCAACCATATCTGGAATGCCTATCGGCACCTATATTTGATATGCCTATCGGCTTCTATATCTGAAATGCCTATCGACACCTATTTTTAAAATGCCAATCGGCAACTATATCTGAAATGCCTATCGGCACCTATATCTGAAATGCTAACCGGCACCAATTTTTGAGATGCCTATCGGAAACTACATCTGAAATGCCTATCAGCACCTATATTTGAAATGCCTATCGGCAACCATATCTGGAATGCCTATCGGCACCTATATTTGATATGCCTATAGGCTTCTATATCTGAAAAGCCTATTGGCACCTATTTTATAAAATGGCTATCGGCAACTATATCTGAAATGCCTATCGGCACCTATATCTGAAATGCCTATCGGCACCTATTTTTTAAATGCCTATCGGAAACTACATCTAAAATGCCTATCAGCACCTATAATTGAAATGCCTATCGGCACCCATATCTGGAATGCCTATCGGCACCTATATTTGAAATGCCTATCGGCTTCTATATCTGAAATGCCTATCGGCACCTATTTTTAAAATGGCTATCGGCAACTATATCTGAAATGCCAATCGGCACCTATATCTGAAATGCCTATCGGCACCTATTTTTGAAATGCCTATCGAAAACTACTTCTAAAATGCCTATCGGCACCTATTTTTAAAATGCCTATCGGAAACTACATCTGAAATGCCTATCAGCACCTATATTTAAAATGCCTATCGGCAACCATATCTGGAATGCCTATCGGCACCTATATTTGAAATGCCTATCGGCAACCATATCTGGAATGCCTATCGGCACCTATATTTGAAATGCCTATCGGCTTCTATATCTGAAATGCCTATCGGCACCTATTTTTAAAATGGCTATCGGCAACTATATCTGAAATGCCAATCGGCACCTATATCTGAAATGCCTATCGGCACCTATTTTTGAAATGCCTATCGAAAACTACATCTGAAATGCCTAGCGGCACCTATTTTTAATATGCCAATCGGCAACTATATCTGAATTGCCTTTCGGCACCTATATCTGAAATGCCTATCGGCACCTATTTTTGAAATGCCTATCGAAAACTACATCTGAAATGCCTATCAGCTTCTATATTTGAAATGCCTATCGGCAACCACATCAGAAATGCCTATCGGCACCTATATCTGAAATGCCTTTCGGCATTTATATCTGAAATGCCTATCGACACCTATATTTGAAATGCCTATCGGCACCTACATTTTAAATGCCTATCGGCAACTATATCTGATATGCCTATCGGCACCTATATCTGAAATGCCTATCGACACCTATTTTTGAAATGCCTTTCGAAAACTACATCTAAAATGCCTATCGGCACCTATTTTTAAAATGCCATTCGGCAACTATATCTTAAATGCCTATCAGCACCTATATCTGAAATGCCTATCGGCACGTATTTTTGAAATGCCTATCGGAAACTACATCTGAAATGCCTATCAGCACCTATATTTGAAATGCCTATCGGCAACCATATCTGAAATGCCTATCGACACCTATATTTTAAATACCTATCGGCTTCTATATCTGAAATGTCTATCGTCACCTATTTTTAAAATGCCAATCGGCAACTATATCTGAAATGCCTATCGGCACCTATATCTGAAATGCCAATCGGCACCAATTTTTGAAATGCCTATCGGAAACTACATCTGAAGTGCCTATCAGCACCTATATTTGAAATGCCTATCGGCAACCATATCTGGAATGCCTATCGGCACCTATATTTGAAATTCCTATCGGCTTCTATATCTGAAATGCCTATCGACACCTGTTTTTAAAATGCAAATTGGCAACTATATCTGAAATGCCTAACGGCACCTATATCTGAAATGCCTATCGGTACCTATATTTGAAATGCCTATCGGAAACTACATCTGAAATGCCTATCAGCACTTATATTTGAAATGCCTATCGGCAACCATATCTGGAATGCCTATCGGCACCTATATTTGAAATGCCTATCGGCTTCTATATCTGAAATGCCTATCGGCACCTATTTTTAAAATGCCAATCGGCAACTATATCTGAAATGCCTATCGGCACCTATATCTGAAATGCCTATCGGCACCTATATCTGAAATGTCTATCGGCACCTATTTTTGAAATGTCTTTCGGAAACTACATCTGAAATGCCTATCTGCTCCTATATTTGAAATGCCTATCGGCAACCATATCTGAAATGCCTGTCGACACCTATATTCTAAATACCTATCGGCTTCTATATCGGAAATGCCTATCGGCACCTGTTTTTAAAATGCCAATCGGCGACTATATCTGAAATGCCTATCGGCACCTATATCTCAAATGCCTATCGGCATCAATTTTTGAAATGCCTATCGGAAACTACATCTAAAATGCCTATCAGCACCTATTTTTGAAATGCCTATCGGCAACCATATCTGGAATGCCTATCGGCACCTATATTTGAAATGTTTATCGGCTTCTATATCTGAAATGCCTATCGACACCTATTTTTAAAATGCCAATTGGCAACTATATCTGAAATGCCTATCGGCACCTATATCTGAAATGCCTATCGGCACCTATTTTTGAAATGCCTATCGGAAACTACATCTGAAATGCCTATCAGCACCTATATTTGAAATGCCTATCGGCAACCATATCTGAAATGCATAATGACACCTATATTTGAAATACCTATCGGCTTCTATATCCGAAATGACTATCAACACCTATTTTTTAAATGCCAATCAGCAACTATATCTGAAATGCCTATAGGCACCTATATCTGAAATGCCTATCGGCACCTATTTTTGAAATGCCTATCGGAAACTACATCTGAAATGCCTATCAGCACCTATATTTGAAATGCCTATCGGCTTCTATATCTGAAATGCCTATCGGCACCTATTTTTAAAATGCCAATCGGCAACTATATCTGAAGTGCCTATCGGCACTTATATCTAAAATGCCTATCGGCACCTATTTTTGAAATGCCTATCGAAAACTACATCTGAAATGCCTATCAGCACCAATATTTGAAATGCCTATCGGCAACCACATCAGAAATGCCTATCGGCACCTATATCTGAAATGCCTTTCGGCATTTATATCTGAAATGCCTATCGACACCTATATTTGAAATGCCTATCGGCACCTATATTTTAAATGCCTATCGGCAACCATATCTGATATGCCTATCGGCACCTATATCTGAAATGCCTATCGGCACCTATTTTTGAAATGCCTATCGGAAACTACATCTAAAATGCCTATCAGCACCTATTTTTGAAATACCTATCGGAAACTACATCTAAAATGCCTATCAGCACCTATATTTGAAATTCCTATCGGCAACCATATCTGAAATGCCTATCGACACCTATATTTGAAATACCTATCGGCTTCTATATCTGAAATGCCTATCGGCACCTATTTTTAAAATGCCTATCAGCACCTATATCTGAAATGCCAATCGGCACCAATTTTTGAAATGCCTATCGGAAACTACACCTGAAATGCCTATCAGCACCTATATTTGAAATGCCTATCGGCAACCATATCTGGAATGCCTATCGGCACCTATATTTGAAATGCCTATCGGCTTCTATATCTGAAATGCCTATCGACACCTATTTTTAAAATGCCAATTGGCAACTATTTCTGAAATGCCTATCGGCACCTATATCTGAAATGCCTATCGGTACCTATTTTTGAAATGCCTATCGGAAACTACATCTAAAATGCCTATCAGCACTTATATTTAAAATGCCTCTCGGCAACCATATCTGGAATGCCTATCGGCACCTATATTTGAAATGCCTATTGGCTTCTATATCTGAAATGCCTATCGGCACCTATTTTTAAAATGCCAATCGGCAACTATATCTGAAATGCCTATCGGCACCTATATCTGAAATGCCAATCTGCACCAATTTTTGAAATGCCTATCGGAAACTACATCTGAAATGCCTATCAGCACCTATATTTGAAATGCCTATCGGCAACCATATCTGAAATGCCTATCAGCACCTATATTTGAAATGCCTATCGGCTTCTATATCTGAAATGGCTATCGGCACCTATTTTTAAAATGCCAATTGGCAACTATATCTGAAATGCCTATCGGCACCTATATCTGAAATGCCTGTCTGCACCTATTTTTGAAATGTCTTTCGAAAACTACATCTGAAATGCCTATCTGCTCCTATATTTGAAATGCCTATCGGCAACCATATCTGAAATGCCTATCGACCCCTATATTTGAAATACCTATCGGCTTCTATATCGGAAATGCCTATCGGCACCTGTTTTTAAAATGCCAATCGGCGAC
>JAVRKA010000883.1:0-43305 GCA_034508555.1 Venustoraphidia nigricollis | reverse complement strand
CTAAAAAGTTGCCGTGAAAAACCTTTAGAGGCGCCGTAATCATTATAAATATATTTTAACTTTAAAATTAACAGGGAAGTGGACAGTTTGTTTATGTATTTATTCGTTTATTTTTCACATTTGACTAGCTTTAAAAAAAAAATCTGTCAACTACTTTTTAATTTAATAAAAAATAAAGAATTTTGGAAATTATAATGATGTACAAAAAGTTATTATTATTGCACTTCATAAATCAAGGTATATTTATATTGTTTTAATTTTATTAACTGATTGTATTAATTAGTGTATTTGCCATATGGCAACATACACTACTGGCGTCGGTCGGATGGCGGGACCTAGGGGTCGGACCAAAATTTCTCGACGTTTCATAACCTCCTAAACACTTTGGCACCATTTTTAAAAATGTTTATATATATATATATATATATATATATATATATATATATATATATATATATATATATAGGTATATATGTGTACGGGCAATAACTT
The DNA here is from genome assembly GCA_034508555.1 of Venustoraphidia nigricollis. Classification (NCBI taxonomy): domain Eukaryota; kingdom Metazoa; phylum Arthropoda; class Insecta; order Raphidioptera; family Raphidiidae; genus Venustoraphidia; species Venustoraphidia nigricollis. The sequence goes on along the minus strand of JAVRKA010000883.1, from coordinate 42,813 downwards.
TCGAAGGAGTTAATTCATTTTAACGAAATTTGGCACACATGTTGGAATCCATCACCGCACGAAGCCTATTTAAAATGGGCCCAATCGGGTCATTTTAAGGGTGGTTTTTAGGGGATGAAAAAGTTTTTGGGCCCAAAAGTACCTAAAAAATTCTCAGAATCGTTCCAAAATTGAAATTTAACCCTTTAGTAGCAATTAAAAAGTGCCCCTAACATTTTAATAAAATCGGCCCGACAGGACCGGATTTACAAATTTACAAATTTACAGTTTGCAAATAGTGAGTTATTTACTGAAAGATGTTTTTAATTTTGGTGTAGACGTTCGATCAACAATAATAATGTAGTTAAGAAAAAATGTAATTTTAAGGGGTGTATTAAGGAGTTAATTTTTTTATTTTGCCCAACAATCACCTTAAGTTCACATAATAAAGCCACAAGGCCTGTATTAGCAAATACACTATATTGTCGGCAGGGTTTTGGCACTGCGACCCGGGTTTTTTTTACTTTTATTGTTATGTATGTTTTAGAAGTCTGAGGAATGCTTAATAATAAAGCCGAAACGTAGCTGAATTAATTATACATTTTTAATACTGTCCACTTCCCTGTTAATTTTAAAAAACCCGGGTCGCAGTGCCAAAATCCTGCCGACAATATAGTGTATTTGCTAATACAGGCAGTGTGGCTTTATTATGCGAACTTAACTTGGTTTTTGGGTAAAAAAAAATTTTACTCCTTAATACAGCCCTTTTCTTAATTGCAATATTATTATCAATCGAACCTCTATACCAAATTATATGCAACTTTCAGTAAATAATTCACTATCTGCAAACTAGTGTTTTCATAAAATTTGTAAGTTCGGTCCTGTCGGGCCGATTTTATAAAAATTTTAGGGACACTTTTTAATTACTACCGGAGGGTTAAATTTCAATTTTGAAACGATTCGGAGAATTTTTTCGGTATTTTGGGGCCCAAAAACATTTTATCAATCCCTAAAAACTACCCTTAAAATGACCCGATTACGCCCATTTTAAATAGGTTTCTTGCGGTAATGGATTTCAACACGGGGGCCAAATTTCGTTAAAATCAATTAACTCTTTCGAAAGTTATTGCCCGCACACATATATATATATATATATATATATATATATATATACGCTTATATATATATATATATAAATATATATATACATATATATATAAACATTTTTAAAAATGGTGCCAAAGTGTTTAGGAGGTTATGAAACGTCGAGAAATTTTGGTCCGACCCCTAGGTCCCACCATCCGACCGATGCCAATAATGTATGTTGCCATATGGCAAATACACTAATTAAAAAAATTCTGTATGATAACATTAATAATAATATTTTAACATTTTTTTAAGTAGTTCGACTACTATCAGTTTAGTTTCAGAGATATAAGCACGTATACTTTTTTTTTGAAAAACTTAAAAACACCATAACTTTTAAATGAAAAAGATACAAAGATGAGAGTTGTCAGAATCGATGACTTTTTCTATAAGAATGAAAGTTGCAAGTCATATGTAAACAATATCCAAAAGATTTTTGGATTTTTAAAAAATAACACTTTCAAATCTAAAAATAAATTATTAAATGAATACATACATTGCACACAGAGAATATTTCACGACTAGACACGAAATTTGAAAATCAAAAAAATGTATAGCCTGTTACGCAACTACATAGTAGCTTCTAACTACAGGTAATACCAAAACTTTTTACCTTGCCGACTCCATTTGTTGCAATATATAATAGTAGTAGTTATAGTATAGTATATTAGTATAAATTTATTGTTTCTCGCAGGAGAAGAGTTTTTCGCTCGGTGCGTGGTGATACGAAATATAATTTACACCTGGGCGAAGCTGGTTCGGACCTCTAGTATTAAATATAATAAAAACAATCTTAAAGTTTGTTCGTTATTGAGTCTTTGCTTAAATTTGGGATTTTTAAAAAATACCTTCTCTGTGGCACCGCTGTAATTTATAAAAAAACTTTTAATAAAAATTCCACGATCGGCACTTTAATTTATATACTAGCTTTCACCCGCGACTTCGCTCGCGTGCATATCAATATTTTATGTCTACGCAATTTTGAAATATGCGATGTAATAGTGTATTTTTTATTTTCGAGCAATTTATTTGCGTATTTTAACACCAAAATATATTTGCATTGCATAAATTGACTTGGGAACAGTTTTTACTCGAAGTGGTTGACATCAAAGAGATCTCATTCACTTGTGTTCGCAACCGCTAGTTCTGGTGGAGTCCTAACAGATCCCAGCCGGGGCCAGGAAATTATAATATAAGATGAAAGAGTGGTGATAGACGATAAAACGGACGCTAAGTTACTCGTTTGCCATCGAAACCATTTCACATTTATACCTATTAGATTACGAACGTGCAAAGGGTTAAAGGCTTAAGGATATTACCTAGAACACAATCACCAATACACATATTTATTTCATTAGTATCTACCTACTTTATATTAGTTTTGCAAACGGTCTATTAGCATTCGAGATAATTTTAAATTTCTTTAGGCGCGTTTTGTGAATTTCGCGAAAGGGCTACCCGGTTGGTTACGAACAAATGTAATGCTTTTACGCGATCTTTTATTCGGTTTATACAATATAGCGTATCTATGTATGCTAGCTATATAGCAACGGTCCACATATTACCAGAGTGCTTTTTAGTGTATTTGCCATATGGCAACATACACTATTGGCGTTGGTCGGATGGCGGGACCTAGGGGTCGGACCAAAATTTCTCGACGTTTCATAACCTCCTAAACACTTTGGCACCATTTTTAAAAATGTTTATATATATATGTGTATATATATATATATATATACGTATATATATATATATATACGTATATATATATATATATATATACGTATATATATATATATATATATATATATATATATATACGTATATATATATATATATATATATATATATATATATATATATATATTTATATGTGCGGGCAATAACTTTCGAAGGAGTTAATTCATTTTAACGAAATTTGGCATACATGTTGGAATCCATCACCGCACGAAGCCTATTTAAAATGGGCCCAATCGGGTCATTTTAAGGGTAGTTTTTAGGGGTTGAAAAAAGTTTTCGGACCCAAAAATACCGAAAAAATTCTCAGAATCGTTTCAAAATTGAAATTTAACCCTTTAGTAGCAATTAAAAAGTGCTCCTAAAATTATAAGCAAATCGGCCCGCCAGGACCGGACTTAGAAATTTTATGAAAACACTAGTTTGCGTATACGAATTTACTTACTGAAAGTCGTATTTAATTTGGTGCAGATGTTGGATTGATAACAATATTTCAACTAATAAAATTATTATTGTAAGGGGTGTATTAAGGGGTTCAATTTTTTTTTCTTTTGTCCAAAAACAAACTTAATTTCATTTAATAAAGCCACACTGTCTGTATAAGCAAATACACTATATTGTCGGCAGGGTTTTGGCACTGCGACCCGGGTTTTTTTAAATGAAGTTAGTTTAATGAAAAAGAATCCATAATTTTTGTACAAGCTATACATTACATATTAAAAAATTGAAATGTCTGTAATACTGAAATAACTATCACTTTTTGAGCTCATATGGTTATTTGTATGCTATCAGAACGTAAACAATCGTTTTTAAATGTTGTGAATCCACCTTTTGTAAACTTTTTGTTGGCCCTGGTTTTAATCTTCAGTCAATCTGCCTTTTCATTCAACATTATAAAGACGTAATGAACTAATTATTGTGTTAATATCTTTGAAAGGTCATTCATTGATAGAAATTTTTCTTTTAAATTAAATTAAGAAATTTGTTCAAAATTCAATTTGTATTTCTGTAACAAATGAACGGCTGTGAGCTTGAAGTATAATTCAGAAATATTATTTTTTGTAATAAGATTGTACCTATTTTGTTTGTTTTCTAAAAGAAATCACTGTTCAATTTCGGCAATTTTCATCATTATTATTATTATATATACAAAACTACGTATAAACAACATTAAAATTCCTGTCTGTCTGTCCGGGCTAATTTTCGAGACGGCTGAACCGATTGTGATGGCACTTCACAGCGTGTAAAGGGCTATGCCAGAAGTGAGGTCGGCTACATTTTATCCCAAAAACTTCAACTCCTAAGAGGGTGGACAGAGTGTGAAAACCTACATAAAGGAAATCTTCGAAATGGCTGAACCGATTGTATTGGCACTTCACGGACAGGTAAAGGCCTATTCCAGGAGTGATCTAGGCTACATTTTAATCCAAAAATTACCCTTGGGGGGATGGAGATCTTCATAAAGGATACGCTGTATCTCTGAAATTCCCAAAACTAAAAACGTAGAACACGGGAAAAAATACTCTTATTAGAAAATTAAGAAATACGTGTTCGATAGTGTTTTGAACACACTGCCCGAACGGAGTGGGGATGTATCTGATATAAAATAATTTAACTAGGTACAAGTATAACATATATACCACGCGGACGAAGTCAAGGCTCACTACTGTTGTTGATGACGTGTTTCATCCCAATCGCAGTTAATCTCTATATAAAGTCCGCTGCAACATATGGCTATCTTTAATAGACAATCTACAAATCCACGCGAAGCCGGACTGGGCCGCTAGTAGTATATAAATGAAAATCAGTGACGTCTTTGACGTCACAATGGGTACACCTCGAGTTAGACGTGTTGAGTACACCTTTGTATGTATTTAGTAGTTGGTTACCGTAGCAGTGGGCTACACTGTCGGTTTTAATGTCTATACAGCGGCCGACAGGAGCTACGAAGGTTAATTAGCCGTAAAGATAACGCAGTGCTACACCTCCACGTTACTACCGGATAGATAAACGTGCTGTACAGGTTGGTTCATAAAACAAAACATATAAATTATTGCGAGGGCAATGAGTTTGAATGACCTCGACATAGAATTCAAATATGAAACGCAGAGAAAAGGAAAGCGTATACTATTGTTGTTTATATTACGAAATTTTCATTGCTTAAAACAAACACACACTTAGAGAGAGCGACACACATACACATATACAGAGAGGAGAGATATAGATATTGTATATTATTATAGACGATCGACAACTGAGGTCCTTAGCGTTTATTTGATAAATTAAATTTCGAAGTATTAATTGATTTTAAAAAATATTGTCAATTAGCTATTTTGTAGGTGAACAAATATTTTATCTTTGATCGAAATACCGACCGTAAATGTGGCCGTGTTCACATGACGGATCGAGGCAGCACTTAGGTAACAATGAGATTGTTAAAAACAGTTTAACCTGAAGTCGGCTGTGAGTGAGGAGCATTCATTGTACTTTCATATAGCTAATAGTACCTACGCATTGCCAACCAAACAACGTACTATATCTTAATAACATTATAGCACTACATAAAAAAGTACTAAATGACGCAAATATTTTAATTTACCAAGGGAATTAGTGTCTAAATAAATGGCCAGCATTAATAATTACGTTATTTTTTATAATGTGACACGCCTATCTTAAGGGGAAATAAGTCGTCACAAGGCGGTATTACTAAATATATTTTCCAGTATTTTATCATTCCGTTAGAAAACTTAAATTTACTATACAGTTGCGCACTTATTAGTTAGTGTATTTGCCATAATATGGCACATACACTATTGGCATCGGTCGGATAGCGGGACCTAGAGGTCGGACCAAAATTTCTCGTTTAAATATTACTAACAGCCTGGATTTGTAAATTGCCTATTAAAGATAGACGCATCGTATTAGACTGTAGCGGGCTTTTTTAATGGAAATAGTCTCAATTACCTGGCGTTGTCCGGGAATAACAGCCCCTTGTTATGAGAACATAATAGGATATAGTCTAAAACTATCTCATATATTTTATCTCGATATTTGTAGAAGTCAAAAAAAGTCTCCGACACGTCGTGTGAAGTCAGAAGTCGAATAACTGACTATTTCACGACTTATATGTACCGTTTCACAATTTCGGGAGAAGTGGGATTACAGTCTGACTTAACAACAGTTTACGATTTTATATAGGTGTTTGTTTATACGTCAAAAAATTAAAAAAATTATGTTAATTAACTTTGCGATAAAATAGTGAAATAAAGCATAGTCTATGGAACTTTTGGAATCTAAGAAACATTTCAAATAAAGTTTAATTAAAAATTGTCAAATAGTTATTAAGTTAAATCCGTTCAAATTTCAAACACATATAGAAATATATAAATAATAAAGTAGGAAAACTGCCTACGAAACGTCGCAAAATTTATAAAACTTAGGATTTTTATTTATTTATGTCCAAGTACCCGCTAACCATAAATATATATTAACATAATGGACGATATCAACTCAAATATATATAAATAATCTTATATGGTATAGTACAGATTTCTAGATAAATTTATAGAATCTATGTTGTTTGATGAAACTTATTATTTAGCAATAAATTATTTTAACATTATAACGAATGTTATTTAATCTCGGTTATAAAATAATTACGGGTCTGTATTGCTCCTTTGCTTTTAAAATTCGACCCTGATTATTTCGTTGCAAAACCAAAATCCACCCGGACGAAACCGGTCTGGAAAGCGTGTTGGTATTAAGAACGAAGTTTTCTTTTATACGAAAGTCTGCAGCTCCCTTAAGTAGAATTGATGTGTTATTCAAGTCGTTAATAATAACGCTGTAGCACAATAAAATCACCTGTTCTGTTACAAGGGCTTATAAATGGTACGGCGACATGCAAAACTCACATTCTTTTACATCTCACGTTACACTGTGAGGTGTGGGTGGCCGGTGGAAGATCGAGGGGGCGGAAGAGCTTCGTTCATCAATATTGCAGCTTAAGGTAGATTTAGACGGTTCATTTTGGATGATCATCTTGAAAGAATCATTTAAAATCTATCTGTTGATGGATTTAGGAATGTTTGTCACCGCTTCCCGATTTCCTAATTCTTTTTCTCACTGTTTCCTCTTCTAAACCTTTGTTGACATTCTCTCGCCAACAACGTATATGTCTTCTTCTTGTGTTTGTTTGAATCTTTCGTAGACATCGTTTCTTTTTCATTCTTCGTTAGTTTTTTTACGACTTCTTAGAACATGGATTATCCAAAGCTATGGATATAAAAAATAGTCACAGAACACCGAAACAACCACTTTTTTCTCAACGCTAACTATAATAGCATCATCAGGAAAAGTTTTAATCATCTCATTAAAATGTTTTTCTTCTACTTATTTCTATATTTTTTTTAATAATTACGAACATTGCAAACTATGTACCTAGTGATTGTTATGAAGGAGAACAGCGTATTCACACATTATTAAAGACAGGAAAAATTGTGGATGATTGAGGCAAAAACTTATTTTGAGTTACTAAAAAAGGGATATTAGAGTCTGTTCAGAACTACTTAAATTTCTAATGTGAATTTTAATGCTCATTTAAATTGAAAATGAACAAGTTTCTGCTTTTCTTCACCTTGAATGAAGTAATCTTGCACAATGAATCGCCTAAATTGCCTTTGCTGCCACTGTTTCACGGATGATCCGTAACCAACGTATTTCCGTCAGTTCGCCTGAGGATATTCGAAAAGCCGCAATGAAAATATATTACACATAAGAACGTTTTTAAAAAGTTCAAATAAAATATAATATGCTCCAGTTTTTCACCAACACGCTTTTGATTAAATATTGCGTTCGAAGGAACATCAAAGACGGTTCTAGAATTACCGCTGAATTATGTTTGTGTAAGTTGCTGCCAACTTTTCCTAAACAGTAGCGAGCAAAAGAACTTTCAGTAGTTCTATAAAACAACTCAAAGGAGCTAAGCGTGTAGTAATGCCGTTGCCGTCACTCCTCTACTACAAGCCCCCAGTTCCAGGTTATAACCTGAGAATTGGCAAATGTGAATTATATTATTATTAAAGAATAATAGATTGAAAATATGAATTCGTGCTAGTTCCAAATACATGAAGTTTGGTAAGGCACAATTTCACGTGGTTGAAATACTTGTTAGAAGCGAACTCTTGCATCACGACACAGCGTGGCGGCCGGATCCTCGTCAGCGGCGTACAGCTTTACCATAGCGAACCCGGTCTGGTTATCACGCGACAAATTGATTATAAATTAAATTTATTATGTTCATGCTACAGCCAATGTGCACGTTAGCATGTAGTGACATAATGTACTAATCGACAAATTAATTTTCATTTGAATTGCTGAGCGAAAATAAAAAATATGATATTCCTAAATTTTGTCTTTCACCGAGCTGGGTAGAGTAGTGGTACAGCACTAGACTCGCATTCGGGAGGTACGGGTTCGATTCCCGGCAGGGCCAGATGTGGCTGGGACTTTTTCCTACTGCCTCTCGCCGAGAAACGGTAATTCCTGTACCGGCCATCGTGACTGAGGTTTTCCATGGTTTCCCTCAATTAATTCCAGATAAATACCGAGATGGTTCCTTATTTGAGGCCATGGCCGATTACCTATCAAACTCCTAGTTCAAAAATTACCTACTTTATCCTAATTTCCTATAATTCCTTCATTCGCCCATTGCTATTATATAAGTTGAAGTTTTAAAAAATGTAGAAAATAACGGAAAGTGTGGTAGATGGAAAATAGTAATGGTGCGAATGGCGTCTGATATGACATAAAGTCGAGAAACGGACGTTAAACGCATTATTATTATTATTATTATTATTAAATTTTGTCTTTCGTGCAGCTAAATGAAAGGTTAAAAGACAAATTATGAAACAAAATACAGTGGGGTTGCGGTAATCGGAACCTCGTCTGGACACAGACGGGAGAAAGAAATTCGTTTCTGTTTCAAGATACTTAACAGATGTTAAAACTAATAAATATTTATTATTTGGTTTATTATTTTCACAGTAACTGTGAACATGTTCCACCACAAAAACACTGACATTTAAGAAACGTATATAACGAGAAATAAATTTTTTGTTCGGTGTTGTACCTATAAGTTCTATTACTGAATACTCATACAGCCTAGCTAAAAGAGGTAAAACCACAGCACTCTATAATCGGGCAACTTCGCATATTGGACACCAGCATGCAAAATAAATCTACGATTTACGGATCACTGTATTAACATTTTTAAATATTCAAAGTAGCAAAATCCTCAGACAGTAAGAATTTTGCACACTTGCGTATTACTTTGAGTAAACAACCAAATAACTACACATCATTAAAATAAATAAACATAAAAAAATATATTTATAATGAAGAAATTTGCAGTAATGTAACTTTCGTCTGTCACGTGCATGATTTTAAAATATCCGCATTTTATTTTTGATATTTTAAAACTTTTCGATTCACAGAAACTGATTCTTTTTCAGATGTTTCCTTATTGTTATGAGTAACGCAGGACAAGGTTCCTTGTTGCACGCTTCAATGATAACGGGCAAATTGCAATATTTAATTTTCAATACGTAGTACGAGAAAATTTAACAGATGTGGTTATTTAACTTATTTTATAAAATGAAGATTTTTTCAATACTCCACATTTCATAATATATACTTTCGTTTGATCGATATAATATGTATGTAAAAGACTGAAAATACGACCCTTGCTGTAGCATACAGGGGGGTACGCAACGCTATAATATGGATACACAATACTGTCCCTCAAAACATAAAATGTAAAGAACTAAAATTATTATTACTAACCCAGACGAATTATGACCTGAAATTATACAATCTGTAGGATTATATTTCGACTTGCTTCATGACTTATGTAGTTTTTTATGAAATAAAATTGCTATTATTATTATTATTATGATGATAAGAGTTACATTTTTAGCGCAAATATTCAGTATTTCTTATGCGTCATTTTGTACGATCATATCATTAAAATTTTCTATGGGACCTGACATAAAACGATACGACATCTGGCGACGGAAAATTAAACCATAAACACATTACATACTGTTAGTATTACTATGTATGAAAAATGGCGAATTCGACAATGCATTTGGCCTAAACTATGCCAATATGTCAAATATGTCAAATTTCAATAGTAAATTTCGTTATAGCACGACGAGAATATTTGCACTCATTTTTACGAAAACGTATAAACAAAATTCAACACATATTTCTTGTTTATCATGTTCATTATGTATCAAAACTAATCAACTTTTGTCTTAGTATGAAAAGAAAATTTACATATTTTCTTATAAAAAATATGAAAGAAATTGGAAACCTTTTTCGTTCACAGAAAGAAAAAAAAACTCGCCATTTCGTGTTCGCAATCTTGCATGATCGATGTATTTCACAGTTTTTTTAAAGTGCGTTCTTAAGAAGAATATAATTATGTGTTTGTGAGTTGGTAGTGGTGACTGGTAATTCAGTCGTGCACAACAAATAAAGTATTCCTAACGCATTTCCTCTTCCGTTGCGAACGGGAAACATGCTTAGTGTTTCCGTGGCGTGAATACAATATGGCCGAAACACCACGGTCAAATGTGATCTCGGCTGGGTTTGTTTACGCATTAACTATATACTAAAGGCTAGATGTGGGTCGTTCCGGATCTGTATAGTTCCAGGAACTAAATCCTCTGTCGAATACGTTCCTTAGCATCTTCTTATAGTTCCGATTTTATTTTGAGATCGGTCGTCAAAACGAATACTGCGTTCGTACGCTCCCGAGAGACAGAGATATTATGTAACCATCGAGTGGTTGTTGCGTTCGGTTAAATAGTAACACTAATAACCTTTGGAGGTTAAAAAAAGTTTGAAAAGGGGTCATTAATGAACCACACAGAATTTTGGTAAAATTTATTCAATTTGACCCTAGAAGATCGAACTACATAAATTTTACCCACAAACCTATATTATGTTTTAAAATCGTGTACAAATGGCAGTTGTACATAGTTCTGAACCGCTGCTGACAAGTTTTCAGACTTTCAGAAGCCGCCAGATGCATTTATATTCCTCCCTTTCCCTCTTCCTCCTCCAAAGTCGTCCGTTCATCGAGGTTTTTTTTCGTCGTTCTTAACGCCATGAGATGAGATTTTTCCATCTACCTAGTCCTCTGTATCACATTTCAGACTCGACTTCACATTTTTCCGGGTCGGTTTCGAAACGTGCTCTGTCTGAATTAACATCCAGGATAACAAAAAAAAAATATAATGAGCCTCACCCTCATAAGCTCACATAAGAAGTTTAACTTCTTCAGTTTTTAATATTATTCCCAAGTTTAATTTTCTTTTATGTGAAACTAATTAATAATATTTACGCATACTTAACAACACACTATAAACTTCTGTCCTTGTCAGTTTCATTTAATTTACGAGACAAACTAACGTTCCCTTTATTTACCAGTTCTACTTCTTCTCGATTTCTTACTTTTTTCAAATAGATACGTCGCTAAAGAAGTTAAATTTCAAAAATTACAACAGTTATCTTTGAAAATTTGTTATCATTCAGATATTGTTTTGTGAATTTTGTAACTTTAAAAGGAACACAATTCGACACGTTTTTTTTCGCGAAATCTCTACTAGTTATGAACCGATTAGAGAAAATTCGACGCCACTTTGTTCAGAATGTTCTCAGATTAGTTGCATATATAGTTTTTCTTAAGGTCGGTTCAGTCGTTTTTAATTGATTCCAATAATTATATAGGTATGATTATATAGGTATGTTACCTCATGTCTCCAGCATTTGTGAGCCGATTTTGTAGAATCTTTTTCTATTTAATATAAGGCATACCTTCAGAGTGGCTCCCCTTGAATTTTAATAAAATCGATTCAGTAGTTTTTTAAGTATGTTTCAAAATATCTCAGCCAGTTCTAAACAGAAATGGCAACATTTAAATAATTATTGTGTTACCAATGTACCTCATGCTTATATTGACATTTTATAATTTATAAAGAAATCATATTTTTTACATGTTAAAAGCAGAAAATTACGAAATTTTATGAAAAATATGCGAAATGAAATCCACTAAATAGTAAAATATAAAAAAGACAAATAAAAATATTACATTAAATTAAAATGTGACTAAAAACAGGAAAATAATGAAATTTTAAGGTTCGGGTCAATTTAATGAAAGTAGAGATGTAAAAAGTGTAAGTAAATAAAATGGCATCGACCTCAAATTCTCATTATTTTTCTCTTTTTTGTGACTTTTTTAAGAAGGTTAGTATATATTTAAAAAAAAATTTCCAATAAGCGTGATGCTAGAAACTTGTCTATATATCACGCCCTTTATAATTTAATTCATAAAATTTACATAGAAACTCATCAACAATAACAGCACTTTTACATTAATTTTATAGTGGTAATTAACCGTAATTTTGCAATGTGGTTTGTGTGATAAATATTGTCACGTCTTTTGAGTCGAACTGGGGTGCGAGTTCTTCTTAATCATCGATGGTTCCTGAGGACTTAGCGCGAAAATTAGCTTTAAAGCAAGATAGTTCTTAACTGCGTCACTGATTACGTCTACTTATTTCCTTTCTTTTTTTATCATCGCAGCTCCAGTTCGGTTCTCTCTCTTCAATTTCTTTTTACTAAACTGACGTAATAACTCTCTGACATAACGTATAGTCGGTTATCTAGATCTATCTATAATCTATAACGTATGATATATACAGAGTGTTTGATTATAATCGAAATATCTCTGCTAGAAACATAATATTAAGTTATACTTCTTTTGGCGCATTGAGAGTAAAATTTTAGGAGGGATTATATAACCTTTGATTACTACCAATGTTTGTTTTAAGTGTCAACCAGCGAAAAAAAGTAAAAACCAAAGTAAAATGTTGAAAGTGTTTTTAAAATATTTGATTAACTCATTCCGCCGCGAAAGTGGAAAGATTCTGGTTTAAATTCCGACGGTGACGTGTTAGAATAATAAATTTTTCTAATATAGTGCTACAACAATGAATGTTTCTTAACAATTATAGCAGGCTAATTTTTTAAATTTTAGGTACTTTTCGACGATTTTATTTTAATAAATTATTTGCATATATTATACTAAAAATTAGTTTCTAATCACGCCAAAGAAGCCAGTACTGGTACATTAATACACCCACCTATTTTTTTACTGTACAGATTCCCAACGGGGGCAATACCATCCCCCAGTGGGTGCTGGAGCGTTCCATTGGGTATTTATGATTTTCAATAGATTAAATAAATATAGGTACAGATAATATGCAACAATACTTTAATATTTCATTGAAAAATTGACTATTATTTGCACAACGAGTAGTTGAATTTTTTTTTCCTCCAAAGGGAGTGGTTGTCCAGAAAAGATTGAGAACAATAAAATAAGGTCATTGGCGTTTGCGTATTTTTGGGTATTATTTTATCCAAAGTTTTATTTAAGGAAAAAAATGACAAAAACGTGTGTTTTTTTTATCTGATTAGATTCATATTTTCAAATGCTCCCCTAAAATTTGTGGAGTCGTGTTCCGCGAAACACACGTAGTTACGGCGCTGCAAAAAAATCAAGAAACAAATGAATTTGTTCCCGAAGTACGGTGGATCGAACGGTAGATACAGTTAACAGTTTTGCATGCGGTGATGAAATGTTTTATTATGAGCTGGTTTCATGAGAATCTACAAGTATTATGTGTTAGTATTCACGACGCACCGCTAAACAGTGTCGTAGAATCACTAATGGGCGCTAAACATACTTTTTACTGTAAGATACATTGCCAGTTTACAATTACACACTTATGCTTGATTTCTGGTATGCCTTTGAAAGTACCTTTTAGTTAGTTGGTTTAACAAAACACCATTAGAAAAATCTTTTAAAAAAATTATATTTGTAACATGAGATATTTTTTGTTGAAAATTGCATTTTTAGCATGCATAGGGAAGGTCCTGAAAAATGTCACAATAATAAATTTTTAAAACACCACACTGTTAAAAAAAACATTGCTAAAATATGAACTGAGAATGTTAGTAAAAAAATCTGAAAAACGGTTGACCTTGCGGGACATCCCAGGAACTTCCCGCTATTTCCGATCTATTGAGATGTGGCTTACCCCTCCGGTGTTTGTTAAAAGTTATTTTCAAAAATTCCAGCCAATTGGGCGACAGAACCATTGCAACTTCATAAATATTGACATTTGAAATATAATAAAATAAAATCTTTAACGCGCGCGGTGACGCGGGTAACAGGTAGTAACAAATATGATATATCGTATTTGATTCCACGGTTACATAATATGGTTTAACGTAAAAATTAATCAAAGGATGTTTGTCAGCTACCTAATTGATTTCTTTTTGACAGATTTCCGAAACAAAAGAACATCTGATTTTTTTTTATTATTAAAATATTTCCGCAATTATGAAATTATAAACCGTTATAAAATTCAAATTCAAATCAAACGAACGAGATGCTGTTTACGAAAATCGAGGCAGTTTTTCAAAAAAAAACAATCTAATGAAAATTTGAGAAGATATTTTGAAAAAACATTTTTTTCAAAATTTTTCATCAACGTTATCTCTTGAACAAATTAAGTGATCGAGATGCAGTTTGCGGCAGTCGATGCACTTTTTTAAGCGCAAAAAAATAATTTATTACAGTCAATCTAACAAAAATTTGAGAACATATTTTGAAAAGTTTTTTTTCAAAATTGTTCTCCGACAATAGCTCTCGAACGAATAAACCGATTTTGATGCGGTTTGCGGCGGTCGACGTTGTTTCATGAGGAATAGAGCTGATTATATTTTGAAATTAATCGGTACAGTAGTTTTAAAGATATTTCAAAATATTTCAAAAAAGCTGTTTTCTAAAAAGCTTTATTTTTGAGATTTCTCAAAAACTGCATGGCCGAATCAGTTCCAATTTTCAGAAAGTCTAAGTTCAGCAAGACCCATTCAGATGCCGCAATCCGCGTTTCGACCGGTCCACCCGTTGAAAAGTTTGAGAGGTTTACATACACACACACATACAGACATACGGACATCATCGTGGAAATGATCAGAATAGCTTCCTAGGACCTCAATTCGTCGACATTTGACGAAAACTCGAATTTCGAAAATGGGGGTGAAACCAATAACTTCCCAATTTTTGACAATTTTCAATTTTCGTGGCAGGAAGTTAAAAAAAACGAAATAATATTGAGTACTATTTCTCAATATTGTTCACGTCCATTACAATTATTGAATTGTCCAATTTCCAGTTAAAAAATAAAAAAAAAACTTATTGAGTACTAGTTTTAAAAATACAAAAACAAAAAGGAGTTTAATAGTTTTACTTAGAATGATATGAAACCTCGAGAAATTTTGGTCCGACCTCTAGGTCCCGCCATCCGACCGACACCAATAGTGTATATGCCATATTATGGCAAATACACTAAAAAATTTTACCAAAGCTTTGGAATTTCGGTACGGAAGCCCTATATAATATAATGTGTTACTTGACGATCTTATTTGACCCGCGTGTATCGAACAAATGGTAAAAACATAAATTATTCACTTAACTAGAATAAAGAAAGTTGCTAGAGAAAGTATCAGAATAAAGAAATCCCACATTCGACGAAGCAACAGTTTCTGAGTAAAAAACGAACTTGTGTTCGGAGAAGTTAAAATAGAATTTAGCCGACTGTGTTTCAATTTGCGCATCTCGGATTGTTAAACTATCGAAAATTTGTTTCGTTCGTTTTGTTCAAGGTACATTTACAGCCTGAAGAGTGTATTATAATGTCACAATGTTCTCAAATCTGATCCCACAATTCTGATTTTTAACCATCTTAAAAAAGGTGTTTAATTTAGAACAAAAAATTGGTCGTTTATACCATATCATTTAAATGAACGCCTTAGATATCACAGATTTAAGAATAACACGCAACAAAATAATCTTTAATAGGCAGTTTACAAATCCAGAAGCCGGACCGAGCAGCTACTATTCATAAGTATATAACCAAGTTTATTTTAAAAATGAAATATATTTTATTCCAACGAAATAACAACACACCACTATAATTTTTTTTCGTAGCTGTGTGTGAATTGGGATCGTAAACTTGGCTCCCTTCGCATTCACCATTTATACATTATTTAAGAACATGCAACTTTTGTTAGAACTAGAAAATAAAAAAAAAAAAACTCATTCTTTTGTAGAAAAGAAAGCAAGTGAATACAACAAATAGGTAATAGCGCATAAATGCTAGCAAATTTCACAAAAGAGAATTACCTACTTCCATCTTATCAAATGATTAAAAGAAGAAAAGAAAAAACACGAAAATACAGAGTTGGCACCTTTTTACTTTTGACATTTGGTGTAACGTTCTGGTCCATAAAAAAAATTGTCCCATAGATAAAATTATTGAAGACACTGGAATTCAATGGCAATGAAACGATGCAGATAGTGCGTCAGAGGGAAACTGAACAAAATACGGCCTTTGAGTTTTACGAAAAAGGTTTGGTGTGAGATGTTGATGGGAAACTGGAAAAAAATGATACCTATAACTTCTGAAGCAAAAAAAAAAAAGTATGAGAAAATTGATTTATATTATGTTTTTCAGACAGTGTCCCTTCATCATGCACAAGGAATCCAAATCGTCATCAAGGTTCAAAGAAAGCAGGCAGATTCATTCTATATGGAATGTATTATTTTCTGAAAATATCTTCTATCAGAACTCCGATTGTTGAATCATAAATTCATTTAAAAATGCGAGTAGTTACTATAGAATCAAAGACTTTCGTAAGTTCTTTGATTTCCTCATCAATTTTCAATTCAAACTACGAAAACATAGAAATCTATTTCCCTATCGACGGAACGGGCAGAGACACATTCAGGATTCTGAGACATACTGTTTTGATATAAATCTCACATGTCTGGTAAAGAAATATATCCGGTTGTGATCAGACTTAATTTTATATCCATCAATTTCGTGTTTAATTTCATATAAGAAAAGAGATTTGATAATATTTCAAATCTTTATAGATTAAACATATTATTAATCTTAGCATATATGTCAGCATTGTTTAAATCTCTTCCTGTAAGTGGATCTTTACGTGTGGTGTGCTGTACGTATAAAAATATGTACAAACATACGTAGCTATTGTAACATCAGACCGCCCGTTCGAGCCCGAGCAATGACCTGTGAAAAAAGAATTCTTTTCGCGCGTGAAAGAAATGAAAGGGTTTTCTTTTTTTCTAAGAATAAAAGATTACTCTGCGTTTTCATGAAAACTGCCAAGGAGATCATGATATCGTATTGTGTTTCAGATGTGTGTTTCCCTTTTTCACTCGTGTCCATGTGACGTTTGTATTTTGTTTTCTTTTTTTTTTATTTCTATTCGTTTCGAGCAACTTGCTTTTGATTCTTTTGTTATTAAATGAAGCCAATAATGAGATTATTTAAGAACATATTGTTTTGTTTTGGAATATAGTGTTGCTGTTAAAAATGCGTTCGACAAAGAAATAAAATTTCAGAAAATAAGCCTGTGAAAACAAATTTCGTAGATCAGAGTTTCCTAAACTGTGGTACGCAATAAAGATTTACAAAATTACCGTTCAGTTTCTGAAATACCTAACAATAACGTCAATTTTAATAAAAAAATTATTGGGACAGCGCAATGGGCAATCCAAGACATAAGATAAGCAACAGTGACCTGCTTTTTTAAAATTCAGTTTCCAAAATTATTTACAGTTTTGCATAGAAATAGTTTTAATCGAGGCACAACACCTAAACGGTCAAAAAAAAAGAAGCAACGCAACGATGAGAAAATATCTTAGTACAAATATTTCAATTAAATTCACAAATAAAGGGGAAAATGCCGACTGCAAATCAAAATAATCCACGTTTGGCGTCTTAAGTGCATCTAATGAAAAGAGCAAACGAACATCAACGAGAAGGAACCATGGCAAAAAACTGGAAATTCTTGAAACGAAAAATCGAAATTTCCTTAAAACACAGCAGTTTAGAAGCATGTAAGTGAAGTAAAAAAATATATACATTCTTATTGGTCAATCGACTCAGACACAATCTTGAGAAACTAGAAAAACTGCGTATGACCAACAGTAAAACGAAACGTATGAACGATAGAATTTTTATTGTTTGATTAATAAGAAAAGTACTTCTTACCAACGCCACACTAATAACGTTTTGTGTTGAGAACTTCTTTGTAATTTTTTTTTAACAAATGCTACACTGATAACGTTTTGCGTTGAGAGTTTATTTGGAAGAAAAAACAGTACTTCTTACAAACTCCACACTGGCAAGGTTTTGTGTTACAAGTTTATTTGGAAGAAAAAACGGTACTTCTTACAAATGCCACACTGATAACGTTTTGTGTTGGGAGTTTATTTGGAAGAAAAATCAGTGCTTCCTATAAACGCCACACTAATCACGTTTTGTGTTAAAAGTTTATTTGGAAGAAAAAACGGTACTTCTTACAAATGCCACACTGATAACGTTTTGCGTTGAAAATTTCTTTGTAAATTTTTTTTTAACAAATGCTACATTGATAACGTTTTGCGTTGAGAGTTTATTTGGAAGAAAAAAACAGTACTTCTTACAAATGCCACACTGATAACGTTTCGCATTTGGAGTCTATTTGGAAGACAAAACAGTGCTTCTTACAAACGCCACACTGATAACGTTTTGTGTTAAAAGTTTATTTGGAAGAAAAAACGGTACTTCTTACAAACGCCACACTAATAACGTTTTGTGTTAAAAGTGTATGTGGAAGAAAAAACGATACTTCTTACAAATGCCACACTGATAACGTTTCGCATTTGGAGTCTATTTGGAAGACAAAACAGTGCTTCTTACAAACGCCACACTGATAACGTTTTGTGTTAAAAGTTTATTTGGAAGAAAAAACGGTACTTCTTACAAACGCCACACTAATAACGTTTTGTGTTAAAAGTTTATGTGGAAGAAAAAACGATACTTCTTACAAATGCCACACTGATAACGTTTCGCATTTGGAGTCTATTTGGAAGACAAAACAGTGCTTCTTACAAACGCCACACTGATAACGTTTTGTGTTAAAAGTTTATTTGGAAGAAAAAACGGTACTTCTTACAAACGCCACACTAATAACGTTTTGTGTTAAAAGTTTATGTGGAAGAAAAAACGATACTTCTTACAAATGCCACACTGATAACGTTTCGCATTTGGAGTCTATTTGGAAGACAAAACAGTGCTTCTTACAAACGCCACACTGATAACGTTTTGTGTTAAAAGTTTATTTGGAAGAAAAAACGGTACTTCTTACAAACGCCACACTAATAACGTTTTGTGTTAAAAGTTTATGTGGAAGAAAAAACGATACTTCTTACAAATGCCACACTGATAACGTTTCGCATTTGGAGTCTATTTGGAAGACAAAACAGTGCTTCTTACAAACGCCACACTGATAACGTTTTGTGTTAAAAGTTTATGTGGAAGAAAAAACGATACTTCTTACAAATGCCACACTGATAACGTTTCGCATTTGGAGTCTATTTGGAAGACAAAACAGTGCTTCTTACAAACGCCACACTGATAACGTTTTGTGTTAAAAGTTTATTTGGAAGAAAAAACGGTACTTCTTACAAACGCCACACTGATAACGTTTTGTGTTCAAAGTTTATTTGGAAGAAAAAACGGTACTTCTTACAAACGCCACACTGATAACGTTTTGTGTTCAAAGTTTATTTGGAAGAAAAAACGGTACTTCTTACAAACGCCACACTAATAACGTTTTGTGTTAAAAGTTTATGTGGAAGAAAAAACGATAATTCTTACAAATGCCACACTGATAACGTTTCGCATTTGGAGTCTATTTGGAAGACAAAACAGTGCTTCTTACAAACGCCACACTGATAACGTTTTGTGTTAAAAGTTTATTTGGAAGAAAAAACGGTACTTCTTACAAACGCCACACTGATAACGTTTTGTGTTCAAAGTTTATTTGGAAGAAAAAACGGTACTTCTTACAAACGCCACACTGATAACGTTTTGTGTTCAAAGTTTATTTGGAAGAAAAAACGGTACTTCTTACAAACGCCACACTGATAACGTTTTGTGTTAAAAGTTTATGTGGAAGAAAAAACGATACTTCTTACAAATGCCACACTGATAACGTTTCGCATTTGGAGTCTATTTGGAAGACAAAACAGTGCTTCTTACAAACGCCACACTGATAACGTTTTGTGTTAAAAGTTTATGTGGAAGAAAAAACGATACTTCTTACAAATGCCACACTGATAACGTTTCGCATTTGGAGTCTATTTGGAAGACAAAACAGTGCTTCTTACAAACGCCACACTGATAACGTTTTGTGTTAAAAGTTTATTTGGAAGAAAAAACGGTACTTCTTACAAACGCCACACTGATAACGTTTTGTGTTAAAAGTTTATTTGGAAGACAAAACAGTGCTTCTTACAAACGCCACACTGATAACGTTTTGTGTTAAAAGTTTATTTGGAAGAAAAAACGGTACTTCTTACAAACGCCACACTAATAACGTTTTGTGTTAAAAGTTTATGTGGAAGAAAAAACGATACTTCTTACAAATGCCACACTGATAACGTTTCGCATTTGGAGTCTATTTGGAAGACAAAACAGTGCTTCTTACAAACGCCACACTGATAACGTTTTGTGTTAAAAGTTTATTTGGAAGAAAAAACGGTACTTCTTACAAACGCCACACTAATAACGTTTTGTGTTAAAAGTTTATGTGGAAGAAAAAACGATACTTCTTACAAATGCCACACTGATAACGTTTCGCATTTGGAGTCTATTTGGAAGACAAAACAGTGCTTCTTACAAACGCCACACTGATAACGTTTTGTGTTAAAAGTTTATTTGGAAGAAAAAACAGTGCTTCTTACAAACGCCACACTGATAACGTTTTGTGTTAAAAGTTTATTTGGAAGAAAAAACGGTACTTCTTACAAACGCCACACTAATAACGTTTTGTGTTAAAAGTTTATGTGGAAGAAAAAACGATACTTCTTACAAATGCCACACTGATAACGTTTCGCATTTGGAGTCTATTTGGAAGACAAAACAGTGCTTCTTACAAACGCCACACTGATAACGTTTTGTGTTAAAAGTTTATTTGGAAGAAAAAACGGTACTTCTTACAAACGCCACACTAATAACGTTTTGTGTTAAAAGTTTATGTGGAAGAAAAAACGATACTTCTTACAAATGCCACACTGATAACGTTTCGCATTTGGAGTCTATTTGGAAGACAAAACAGTGCTTCTTACAAACGCCACACTGATAACGTTTTGTGTTAAAAGTTTATTTGGAAGAAAAAACAGTGCTTCTTACAAACGCCACACTGATAACGTTTTGTGTTAAAAGTTTATTTGGAAGAAAAAACGGTACTTCTTACAAACGCCACACTAATAACGTTTTGTGTTAAAAGTTTATGTGGAAGAAAAAACGATACTTCTTACAAATGCCACACTGATAACGTTTCGCATTTGGAGTCTATTTGGAAGACAAAACAGTGCTTCTTACAAACGCCACACTGATAACGTTTTGTGTTAAAAGTTTATTTGGAAGAAAAAACAGTGCTTCTTACAAACGCCACACTGATAACGTTTTGTGTTAAAAGTTTATTTGGAAGAAAAAACGGTACTTCTTACAAACGCCACACTAATAACGTTTTGTGTTAAAAGTTTATGTGGAAGAAAAAACGATACTTCTTACAAATGCCACACTGATAACGTTTCGCATTTGGAGTCTATTTGGAAGACAAAACAGTGCTTCTTACAAACGCCACACTGATAACGTTTTGTGTTAAAAGTTTATGTGGAAGAAAAAACGATACTTCTTACAAATGCCACACTGATAACGTTTCGCATTTGGAGTCTATTTGGAAGACAAAACAGTGCTTCTTACAAACGCCACACTGATAACGTTTTGTGTTAAAAGTTTATTTGGAAGAAAAAACGGTACTTCTTACAAACGCCACACTAATAACGTTTTGTGTTAAAAGTTTATGTGGAAGAAAAAACGATACTTCTTACAAATGCCACACTGGTAACGTTTCGCATTTGGAGTCTATTTGGAAGACAAAACAGTGCTTCTTACAAACGCCACACTGATAACGTTTTGTGTTAAAAGTTTATTTGGAAGAAAAAACAGTGCTTCTTACAAACGCCACACTGATAACGTTTTGTGTTAAAAGTTTATTTGGAAGAAAAAACGGTACTTCTTACAAACGCCACACTAATAACGTTTTGTGTTAAAAGTTTATGTGGAAGAAAAAACGATACTTCTTACAAATGCCACACTGATAACGTTTCGCATTTGGAGTCTATTTGGAAGACAAAACAGTGCTTCTTACAAACGCCACACTGATAACGTTTTGTGTTAAAAGTTTATGTGGAAGAAAAAACGATACTTCTTACAAATGCCACACTGATAACGTTTCGCATTTGGAGTCTATTTGGAAGACAAAACAGTGCTTCTTACAAACGCCACACTGATAACGTTTTGTGTTAAAAGTTTATTTGGAAGACAAAACAGTGCTTCTTACAAACGCCACACTGATAACGTTTTGTGTTAAAAGTTTATGTGGAAGAAAAAACGATACTTCTTACAAATGCCACACTGATAACGTTTCGCATTTGGAGTCTATTTGGAAGACAAAACAGTGCTTCTTACAAACGCCACACTGATAACGTTTTGTGTAAAAAGTTTATTTGGAAGAAAAAACGGTACTTCTTACAAATGCCACACTGATAACGTTTCGCATTTGGAGTCTATTTGGAAGACAAAACAGTGCTTCTTACAAACGCCACACTGATAACGTTTTGTGTTAAAAGTTTATGTGGAAGAAAAAACGATACTTCTTACAAATGCCACACTGATAACGTTTCGCATTTGGAGTCTATTTGGAAGACAAAACAGTGCTTCTTACAAACGCCACACTGATAACGTTTTGTGTTAAAAGTTTATTTGGAAGAAAAAACGGTACTTCTTACAAACGCCACACTGATAACGTTTCGCATTTGGAGTCTATTTGGAAGACAAAACAGTGCTTCTTACAAACGCCACACTGATAACGTTTTGTGTTAAAAGTTTATTTGGAAGAAAAAACGGTACTTCTTACAAACGCCACACTGATAACGTTTTGTGTTAAAAGTTTATTTGGAAGACAAAACAGTGCTTCTTACAAACGCCACACTGATAACGTTTTGTGTTAAAAGTTTATTTGGAAGAAAAAACGCTACTTCTTACAAACGCCACACTAATAACGTTTTGTGTTAAAAGTTTATGTGGAAGAAAAAACGATACTTCTTACAAATGCCACACTGATAACGTTTCGCATTTGGAGTCTATTTGGAAGACAAAACAGTGCTTCTTACAAACGCCACACTGATAACGTTTTGTGTTAAAAGTTTATTTGGAAGAAAAAACAGTGCTTCTTACAAACGCCACACTGATAACGTTTTGTGTTAAAAGTTTATTTGGAAGAAAAAACGGTACTTCTTACAAACGCCACACTAATAACGTTTTGTGTTAAAAGTTTATGTGGAAGAAAAAACGATACTTCTTACAAATGCCACACTGATAACGTTTCGCATTTGGAGTCTATTTGGAAGACAAAACAGTGCTTCTTACAAACGCCACACTGATAACGTTTTGTGTTAAAAGTTTATTTGGAAGAAAAAACGGTACTTCTTACAAACGCCACACTGATAACGTTTTGTGTTAAAAGTTTATGTGGAAGAAAAAACGATACTTCTTACAAATGCCACACTGATAACGTTTCGCATTTGGAGTCTATTTGGAAGACAAAACAGTGCTTCTTACAAACGCCACACTGATAACGTTTTGTGTTAAAAGTTTATGTGGAAGAAAAAACGATACTTCTTACAAACGCCACACTGATAACGTTTTGTGTTAAAAGTTTATTTGGAAGAAAAAACGGTACTTCTTACAAACGCCACACTGATAACGTTTCGCATTTGGAGTCTATTTGGAAGACAAAACAGTGCTTCTTACAAACGCCACACTGATAACGTTTTGTGTTAAAAGTTTATTTGGAAGAAAAAACGGTACTTCTTACAAACGCCACACTGATAACGTTTTGTGTTAAAAGTTTATGTGGAAGAAAAAACGATACTTCTTACAAATGCCACACTGATAACGTTTCGCATTTGGAGTCTATTTGGAAGACAAAACAGTGCTTCTTACAAACGCCACACTGATAACGTTTTGTGTTAAAAGTTTATTTGGAAGAAAAAACGGTACTTCTTACAAACGCCACACTAATAACGTTTTGTGTTAAAAGTTTATGTGGAAGAAAAAACGATACTTCTTACAAATGCCACACTGATAACGTTTCGCATTTGGAGTCTATTTGGAAGACAAAACAGTGCTTCTTACAAACGCCACACTGATAACGTTTTGTGTTAAAAGTTTATTTGGAAGAAAAAACGGTACTTCTTACAAACGCCACACTAATAACGTTTTGTGTTAAAAGTTTATGTGGAAGAAAAAACGGTACTTCTTACAAACGCCACACTAATAACGTTTTGTGTTAAAAGTTTATGTGAAAGAAAAAACGATACTTCTTACAAACGCCACACTGATAACGTTTTGTGTTAAAAGTTTATTTGGAAGAAAAAACGGTACTTCTTACAAACGCCACACTGATAACGTTTCGCATTTGGAGTCTATTTGGAAGACAAAACAGTGCTTCTTACAAACGCCACACTGATAACGTTTTGTGTTAAAAGTTTATTTGGAAGAAAAAACGGTACTTCTTACAAACGCCACACTGATAACGTTTTGTGTTAAAAGTTTATGTGGAAGAAAAAACGATACTTCTTACAAATGCCACACTGATAACGTTTCGCATTTGGAGTCTATTTGGAAGACAAAACAGTGCTTCTTACAAACGCCACACTGATAACGTTTTGTGTTAAAAGTTTATTTGGAAGAAAAAACGGTACTTCTTACAAACGCCACACTAATAACGTTTTGTGTTAAAAGTTTATGTGGAAGAAAAAACGATACTTCTTACAAATGCCACACTGATAACGTTTCGCATTTGGAGTCTATTTGGAAGACAAAACAGTGCTTCTTACAAACGCCACACTGATAACGTTTTGTGTTAAAAGTTTATTTGGAAGAAAAAACGGTACTTCTTACAAACGCCACACTAATAACGTTTTGTGTTAAAAGTTTATGTGGAAGAAAAAACGATAATTCTTACAAATGCCACACTGATAACGTTTCGCATTTGGAGTCTATTTGGAAGACAAAACAGTGCTTCTTACAAACGCCACACTGATAACGTTTTGTGTTAAAAGTTTATGTGGAAGAAAAAACGATACTTCTTACAAATGCCACACTGATAACGTTTCGCATTTGGAGTCTATTTGGAAGACAAAACAGTGCTTCTTACAAACGCCACACTGATAACGTTTTGTGTTAAAAGTTTATGTGGAAGAAAAAACGATACTTCTTACAAATGCCACACTGATAACGTTTCGCATTTGTAGTCTATTTGGAAGACAAAACAGTGCTTCTTACAAACGCCACACTGATAACGTTTTGTGTTAAAAGTTTATTTGGAAGAAAAAACGGTACTTCTTACAAACGCCACACTGATAACGTTTTGTGTTAAAAGTTTATGTGGAAGAAAAAACGATAATTCTTACAAATGCCACACTGATAACGTTTCGCATTTGGAGTCTATTTGGAAGACAAAACAGTGCTTCTTACAAACGCCACACTGATAACGTTTTGTGTTAAAAGTTTATTTGGAAGAAAAAACGGTACTTCTTACAAACGCCACACTGATAACGTTTTGTGTTAAAAGTTTATGTGGAAGAAAAAACGATACTTCTTACAAATGCCACACTGATAACGTTTCGCATTTGGAGTCTATTTGGAAGACAAAACAGTGCTTCTTACAAACGCCACACTGATAACGTTTTGTGTTAAAAGTTTATTTGGAAGAAAAAACGGTACTTCTTACAAACGCCACACTGATAACGTTTTGTGTTAAAAGTTTATTTGGAAGACAAAACAGTGCTTCTTACAAACGCCACACTGATAACGTTTTGTGTTAAAAGTTTATTTGGAAGAAAAAACGGTACTTCTTACAAACGCCACACTAATAACGTTTTGTGTTAAAAGTTTATGTGGAAGAAAAAACGATACTTCTTACAAATGCCACACTGATAACGTTTCGCATTTGGAGTCTATTTGGAAGACAAAACAGTGCTTCTTACAAACGCCACACTGATAACGTTTTGTGTTAAAAGTTTATGTGGAAGAAAAAACGATACTTCTTACAAATGCCACACTGATAACGTTTCGCATTTGGAGTCTATTTGGAAGACAAAACAGTGCTTCTTACAAACGCCACACTGATAACGTTTTGTGTTAAAAGTTTATTTGGAAGAAAAAACGGTACTTCTTACAAACGCCACACTGATAACGTTTTGTGTTAAAAGTTTATTTGGAAGAAAAAACGGTACTTCTTACAAACGCCACACTAATAACGTTTTGTGTTAAAAGTTTATGTGGAAGAAAAAACGATACTTCTTACAAATGCCACACTGATAACGTTTCGCATTTGGAGTCTATTTGGAAGACAAAACAGTGCTTCTTACAAACGCCACACTGATAACGTTTTGTGTTAAAAGTTTATTTGGAAGAAAAAACGGTACTTCTTACAAACGCCACACTGATAACGTTTTGTGTTAAAAGTTTATTTGGAAGACAAAACAGTGCTTCTTACAAACGCCACACTGATAACGTTTTGTGTTAAAAGTTTATTTGGAAGAAAAAACGCTACTTCTTACAAACGCCACACTAATAACGTTTTGTGTTAAAAGTTTATGTGGAAGAAAAAACGATACTTCTTACAAATGCCACACTGATAACGTTTCGCATTTGGAGTCTATTTGGAAGACAAAACAGTGCTTCTTACAAACGCCACACTGATAACGTTTTGTGTTAAAAGTTTATTTGGAAGAAAAAACGGTACTTCTTACAAACGCCACACTGATAACGTTTTGTGTTAAAAGTTTATTTGGAAGACAAAACAGTGCTTCTTACAAACGCCACACTGATAACGTTTTGTGTTAAAAGTTTATGTGGAAGAAAAAACGATACTTCTTACAAATGCCACACTGATAACGTTTCGCATTTGGAGTCTATTTGGAAGACAAAACAGTGCTTCTTACAAACGCCACACTGATAACGTTTTGTGTTAAAAGTTTATTTGGAAGAAAAAACGGTACTTCTTACAAACGCCACACTGATAACGTTTTGTGTTAAAAGTTTATTTGGAAGACAAAACAGTGCTTCTTACAAACGCCACACTGATAACGTTTTGTGTTAAAAGTTTATTTGGAAGAAAAAACGGTACTTCTTACAAACGCCACACTAATAACGTTTTGTGTTAAAAGTTTATGTGGAAGAAAAAACGATACTTCTTACAAATGCCACACTGATAACGTTTCGCATTTGGAGTCTATTTGGAAGACAAAACAGTGCTTCTTACAAACGCCACACTGATAACGTTTTGTGTTAAAAGTTTATTTGGAAGAAAAAACGGTACTTCTTACAAACGCCACACTGATAACGTTTTGTGTTAAAAGTTTATTTGGAAGACAAAACAGTGCTTCTTACAAACGCCACACTGATAACGTTTTGTGTTAAAAGTTTATTTGGAAGACAAAACAGTGCTTCTTACAAACGCCACACTGATAACGTTTTGTGTTAAAAGTTTATTTGGAAGAAAAAACGGTACTTCTTACAAACGCCACACTGATAACGTTTTGTGTTAAAAGTTTATTTGGAAGACAAAACAGTGCTTCTTACAAACGCCACACTGATAACGTTTTGTGTTAAAAGTTTATTTGGAAGACAAAACAGTGCTTCTTACAAACGCCACACTGATAACGTTTTGTGTTAAAAGTTTATTTGGAAGACAAAACAGTGCTTCTTACAAACGCCACACTAATAACGTTTTGTGTTAAAAGTTTATTTGGAAGAAAAAACGGTACTTCTTACAAACGCCACACTAATAACGTTTTGTGTTAAAAGTTTATTTGGAAGAAAAAACGGTACTTCTTACAAACGCCACACTGATAACGTTTTGTGTTAAAAGTTTATTTGGAAGAAAAAACGGTACTTCTTACAAACGCCACACTAATAACGTTTTGTGTTAAAAGTTTATGTGGAAGAAAAAACGATACTTCTTACAAATGCCACACTGATAACGTTTCGCATTTGGAGTCTATTTGGAAGACAAAACAGTGCTTCTTACAAACGCCACACTGATAACGTTTTGTGTTAAAAGTTTATGTGGAAGAAAAAACGATACTGTAACATAACTAACGTATGTCACGATTTTTAACTTACAATTTTGATTATATTATCCGATAAAATCATATCATATTTAAGAATTAATAGTAATAGTTCAAGAATACAATTTGAAATTTCTTAATTATATAATAATCAAGTTAAATAAGCAACCTTTATTTATCATTGGCCAATGCGTCGTCTTTTGTCAAAATTGCATTTATAATTTGTTGAAAAATTCAATATTAGCTAGAGTTCTATTTTAATCTTCGAAGTATTAACATCAATTAATTTATAGTAATTTAAAATAAATTACATCTCTCAACGGTGATTTGTAACGTGGCGAGGCTTGGTCCATTATTATCATCCACGTTAAAATAATTACACCAGTAAGAGAGCAGTGCATATTTTCTATATTAATTAATTAAACAAACGTAAAACAAAATTATCACCGTATTGGCCGTCGACGTTATGTCCACCGGCGAAGGAAGAATTGTCGTCGTCTTGTACAATAAATAGTAAAAATTATCTTCGTCTTTTCAATTTCAACACCTACTTATTCGAATTTGATCCTGCCTTTTTTTTTTAATATAAACAAGGGCAGGAAAATTTATAATACTATCTTTGCGATAGTTGTTATATAATTTTTGGTAGCAGAGCGTAGTTCGACAATAATGGATAAAAGTCGCCAAATTCGAACAAGACAAGAAGCAAGAAGACTTGAAGATTCGCCGATTGAACCACCGTCATTAGAGTTAAATACAACAACGGAGACGATGCCAACACCGGGTTCAACCCTAGTTTCTTCGTCAGTTCCACAAGAATTTCAAGCTGGAGTTTTTACTCAATCAAGTTCTAATATAGCACAAACAACTATAACTTCGACAAGCCATCGACCAATTACATCAGCTCAAATAAATACACATCCGAGTATGAATAACCTTCCAGAAAGGACTTCGCCGTTGGCAAGAGCAGCAGCTACTCAAATAAGAATGACTGCAGATCTTATGGATCAAGTTGGAGCTTTGACTGATATAACAAGTCGATTGACAGCCGATTCTTCAATTTGCAATTTCAAAATCGACGCCAGAGACATAACAAATAACATCCCAAACTGTACCGGCGATGATCCCGTCAAACTAATCGAATTTATACAAGAAATACAAGCTGTAGTCGATTTGCGATTATCTCCGGAGCGTACCTTATTAAAATCGTTGCTCAGTAAAGTTCACGACGATTTGCGATCCTGGTGGGCTTCAGCGGTTCTGGAATTTAAGAACTGGGACGATTTAAAATCAGCCTTAATTTGGACCTTTATATCACCAGTCACCAAACAGCAATTGACTAACATTTTGGTGAGGAGAACACAAAGACCGGACGAGTCGTTTAAAAACTTTATTCGAGATATTCTTGCTAAAGCATCAGCATTGAACGCTAACATGAATAATTCAGAGTTAATTCTACAAATTTGCGCCAACGCGAACTACTCTACGTTATTGAACTTGAAAGGGAAACCGCTTCCAATATCAATCGATGAACTCAAATTACTATCGCGAGAAATTGAAGAAACACAAGCTCTTCTACAAGCTGCCAAGTCCCGCGAAGAATCTTCGTCGAGTAACCTGCAAAATAAATCAAATTTTAAACCTTTTAAAAATTCAAAAAACTAATTCCATCCAGGAGGAACCGTTTACTATACCCTCCATCGGCTATCAAGCTATCCTTCCTGAATGAAAACAATCATAAAAATTTAGCCTTACCTTTTATCGACATATCAATCAATAAGAAATCCTTTCGTTGTCTCGTCGACACCGGAGCTTCAGCAAACTTCGTGCATCCATCCATAATCAAGCAATTGAAATCATTTAAGAAAATGAAGCTCATCAAATTTCATTCTCAAGCCAAGATCGCTGACGGACGAAACCTACAAATAAGAAAAGCTGCAAGTTTTATCATTAAAATTAAATCACTTACCTGGAGACTTACCTTTTTCATTGTTCCGGAACTCTCTTACCCTATAATCCTTGGAAATACTAGTCTTCGTCACATGCAAGCACTTATTGATTTTAATTTTAATCGCATTAAATTTCCGATTAAAAACACCACTGTTCCTATATTTTTTGATTCCGTTAAAAATAATTCCATTTCACTCCTTTTGGAACAGCCGCTTCAGCGTACATCTGAACAAGAAGAGAAGATACAGCATTTAATGGACAATTATCAAGACGTACTAACCGAAGAGATTGGACATACGGACCGTTATACACTTGACATTCGTCTGAAGGATATGACACCTATTCGAAAGGCACCGTATTCTCTAACGCCAAGTAAAGCTACCTTGATTCAAGAACATGTGAAGAAACTGATCGAAAAGGGCATAATCGAAAAATGTATCAGTCCTTACGCTTCACCTGCGTTTTTAATAATGAAGAAAGACGGTTCACCGAGGTTATGCGTAGATTACAGACGCTTGAACAAAAACATCATTTTCGATGCTTTCCCGTCACCGAAGATGGAAGATGTATTCATGACACTTCACGGCTCAACTGTATTTTCGTCAATCGACCTGACAAGTGCCTTCTATCAGATACCGTTATCAAATAGATCAAAAAACATTACAGCATTTGTCACACCGCATGGACAATATAGGTTCACACATGTACCATTTGGATTGGCAGTGTCACCTAGTGCATTGAACCGTATTATTACTGACCTCTTCGGAGATCTCAGATATAAATTTGTATTGCCGTACTTCGATGATCTGCTTGTTTATAGTCATAATATGAATGAACATATTGAACATCTTCGCATCGTATTGGAACGATTACGTGAAGCTGGTCTAACGGCCAACCCAGCAAAATCTGTCTTCGCCATGGCACGGTTACGATTTCTGGGAAACATCATCAGCAGTGATGGAATCCACGTGGATCCAGAGAAACTCCAAGCCATTCAACGTCTCGAGCCACCGACAAACATCAAACAGCTTAGATCCTTCCTCGGTATGACATCCTTCTTTTCTAAGTTCATCGCCAACTATGCGCAAATAGCCGCTCCACTCAACCATTTGAAGCGAAAAGGTGTGAAGTTCAAACTTGAAGAAGAACACTTAGCATCCTTTTGTGAATTGAAAGAAAAACTCACGTCTGCGCCGGTCCTTAAATTTCCGGATTTCAATCGGAAATTTATACTACGTACCGATGCTAGCGACATTGCCGTCGGAGCGGTACTGTTACAGGACTATGAAGATGGTCTCCATCCAATTCAATTTGCAAGTCGTAAACTACTACCTGCAGAACAACGATATACTACCTATGAAAAAGAAGCATTAGGCATGGTCTTCGGTCTTCGCAAATTTCAGGACTATCTTCTTGGCCATCATTTCACCCTCCAGGTCGACAACGGCGCGCTCTCTTGGCTCGCATGTCATCAGCGTCAGCTAGGCAAGGTCGGTCGTTGGCTGCTGGAGATTTCAAAATTTGATTTTGACGTCATTCACATAGGCGGTACGGTAAACACTGTGGCCGATGCCCTTTCTCGTTTGTATGTTGAAGATGATGAGACCGACAATGAAATTCAAGCATCTCCAATGTATCGACTGAACGTATTGACAACCGTTCCACAATCATTTGACTCCATCAAAAGTCATCAAGAATCTGACCCTTATTGCCAAGGCATCCGCCAACGAATTCGCGCTGGAGAGGATGTTAAAGACTTCGGCATTCGGGAAGGCGTTTTGATGCGACGTGTGGGTAAAAACAGACTGTGGAGAATCTACGTTCCAAGCTCAATCCGTAAGATGATCGTTTACTATTATCATGATGTTGACATGAGTGCCCATCCGGGTATTACCAAAACATATAGGGACATCGCTAGACGTTTCTGGTGGAATGGACTTTACAATGACGTCAAGAACTACGTCATCTCTTGTCTGCTATGTCAGTGTTGCAAAGCGTCCAATGAACACAAAGGTGCTCCAATGTACGCTGTGCCTCCAACAGCAGTATGGCAAAAGGTGTATATCGACCACATCGGACCACTCTCCTTAACTGCCAACAAGAACCGGTATGCGCTTGTTCTAGTCGACGCATTCTCAAAATGGGTGGAAATCATGCCTTTACCGAGAGCTACATCTGACGCCAGCATACGGAAGCTAGAAGAATTATGGTGTCGTTATGGCCCTCCTAACCTTCTTGTCAGCGACAATGCTAAATGTTTTGTCAGCAAAACCTTCAAAAGTCACTGCCTGAGGTTCGGGATCAAGAGAGTCACAACAACACCTTATCACCCTGCTGCCAACGCATCGGAACGCGTCAATCGAAATATAGTCGCCGGCATATCAATTCTGTTAAAGCAATGCGCTGAGAAACATTCCCGCTGGGATAACCAGGTAAAATGGCTGACGTATTCATATAACAACTCCTTACATGAAGCCACGAACACGTCACCGGCATCAATATTTCTCGGCCGAGAACTCGCTCGACCACTGGACAATTTGTGGAACATAGCCAAGCTGATATCCCCGCATCACATCCCGACTCAAGAAGAAGTAGCACGTGCTCTTGAGGCGAGTCAGACAAGGCGTAAGAAATACTACGACCGCCGCCGTCCAGCGACACATCAGTTCCAGGTGGGACAGTTGGTTCTGCAACGAGTTTGTTCAGTCAACGCATCAAACGAAACCAAGAAGTTTCGGCCAAGATGGTCAAGCCCCCGACGCATTGTCAGATTTACAACCCCTGTGTCCGTTCTCCTGCAAGACGAGGCCACCGGAAGAACCTATCGCACGCATGTCCAACACGTCCGGAAATTTCATCAACGAGACTAGTAAACCAAATTTTGTAATATGAATTATGAAATTTAATCCAATTTTTTTTTTTTTTTATTTCAATGTTCTGTGTAATGTATGTATGTATTATATGTTTAATTTTTTTCTTCTTACAGCGTCGGTGGATGTAACATAACTAACGTATGTCACGATTTTTAACTTACAATTTTGATTATATTATCCGATAAAATCATATCATATTTAAGAATTAATAGTAATAGTTCAAGAATACAATTTGAAATTTCTTAATTATATAATAATCAAGTTAAATAAGCAACCTTTATTTATCATTGGCCAATGCGTCGTCTTTTGTCAAAATTGCATTTATAATTTGTTGAAAAATTCAATATTAGCTAGAGTTCTATTTTAATCTTCGAAGTATTAACATCAATTAATTTATAGTAATTTAAAATAAATTACATCTCTCGACGGTGATTTGTAACGTGGCGAGGCTTGGTCCATTATTATCATCCACGTTAAAATAATTACACCAGTAAGAGAGCAGTGCATATTTTCTATATTAATTAATTAAACAAACGTAAAACAAAATTATCACCGTATTGGCCGTCGACGTTATGTCCACCGGCGAAGGAAGAATTGTCGTCGTCTTGTACAATAAATAGTAAAAATTATCTTCGTCTTTTCAATTTCAACACCTACTTATTCGAATTTGATCCTGCCTTTTTTTTTTTAATATAAACAAGGGCAGGAAAATTTATAATACTATCTTTGCGATAGTTGTTATAATACTTCTTACAAATGCCACACTGATAACGTTTCGCATTTGGAGTCTATTTGGAAGACAAAACAGTGCTTCTTACAAACGCCACACTGATAACGTTTTGTGTTAAAAGTTTATTTGGAAGAAAAAACGGTACTTCTTACAAATGCCACACTGATAACGTTTCGCATTTGGAGTCTATTTGGAAGACAAAACAGTGCTTCTTACAAACGCCACACTGATAACGTTTTGTGTTAAAAGTTTATGTGGAAGAAAAAACGATACTTCTTACAAATGCCACACTGATAACGTTTCGCATTTGGAGTCTATTTGGAAGACAAAACAGTGCTTCTTACAAACGCCACACTGATAACGTTTTGTGTTAAAAGTTTATTTGGAAGAAAAAACGGTACTTCTTACAAACGCCACACTGATAACGTTTCGCATTTGGAGTCTATTTGGAAGACAAAACAGTGCTTCTTACAAACGCCACACTGATAACGTTTTGTGTTAAAAGTTTATTTGGAAGAAAAAACGGTACTTCTTACAAACGCCACACTGATAACGTTTTGTGTTAAAAGTTTATGTGGAAGAAAAAACGATACTTCTTACAAATGCCACACTGATAACGTTTCGCATTTGGAGTCTATTTGGAAGACAAAACAGTGCTTCTTACAAACGCCACACTGATAACGTTTTGTGTTAAAAGTTTATTTGGAAGAAAAAACGGTACTTCTTACAAACGCCACACTGATAACGTTTCGCATTTGGAGTCTATTTGGAAGACAAAACAGTGCTTCTTACAAACGCCACACTGATAACGTTTTGTGTTAAAAGTTTATTTGGAAGAAAAAACGGTACTTCTTACAAACGCCACACTAATAACGTTTTGTGTTAAAAGTTTATGTGGAAGAAAAAACGATACTTCTTACAAATGCCACACTGATAACGTTTCGCATTTGGAGTCTATTTGGAAGACAAAACAGTGCTTCTTACAAACGCCACACTGATAACGTTTTGTGTTAAAAGTTTATTTGGAAGAAAAAACGGTACTTCTTACAAACGCCACACTAATAACGTTTTGTGTTAAAAGTTTATGTGGAAGAAAAAACGATAATTCTTACAAATGCCACACTGATAACGTTTCGCATTTGGAGTCTATTTGGAAGACAAAACAGTGCTTCTTACAAACGCCACACTGATAACGTTTTGTGTTAAAAGTTTATGTGGAAGAAAAAACGATACTTCTTACAAATGCCACACTGATAACGTTTCGCATTTGTAGTCTATTTGGAAGACAAAACAGTGCTTCTTACAAACGCCACACTGATAACGTTTTGTGTTAAAAGTTTATTTGGAAGAAAAAACGGTACTTCTTACAAACGCCACACTGATAACGTTTTGTGTTAAAAGTTTATGTGGAAGAAAAAACGATAATTCTTACAAATGCCACACTGATAACGTTTCGCATTTGGAGTCTATTTGGAAGACAAAACAGTGCTTCTTACAAACGCCACACTGATAACGTTTTGTGTTAAAAGTTTATTTGGAAGAAAAAACGGTACTTCTTACAAACGCCACACTGATAACGTTTTGTGTTAAAAGTTTATTTGGAAGACAAAACAGTGCTTCTTACAAACGCCACACTGATAACGTTTTGTGTTAAAAGTTTATTTGGAAGAAAAAACGGTACTTCTTACAAACGCCACACTAATAACGTTTTGTGTTAAAAGTTTATGTGGAAGAAAAAACGATACTTCTTACAAATGCCACACTGATAACGTTTCGCATTTGGAGTCTATTTGGAAGACAAAACAGTGCTTCTTACAAACGCCACACTGATAACGTTTTGTGTTAAAAGTTTATTTGGAAGAAAAAACGGTACTTCTTACAAACGCCACACTGATAACGTTTTGTGTTAAAAGTTTATTTGGAAGACAAAACAGTGCTTCTTACAAACGCCACACTGATAACGTTTTGTGTTAAAAGTTTATTTGGAAGAAAAAACGCTACTTCTTACAAACGCCACACTAATAACGTTTTGTGTTAAAAGTTTATGTGGAAGAAAAAACGATACTTCTTACAAATGCCACACTGATAACGTTTCGCATTTGGAGTCTATTTGGAAGACAAAACAGTGCTTCTTACAAACGCCACACTGATAACGTTTTGTGTTAAAAGTTTATTTGGAAGAAAAAACGGTACTTCTTACAAACGCCACACTGATAACGTTTTGTGTTAAAAGTTTATTTGGAAGACAAAACAGTGCTTCTTACAAACGCCACACTGATAACGTTTTGTGTTAAAAGTTTATGTGGAAGAAAAAACGATACTTCTTACAAATGCCACACTGATAACGTTTCGCATTTGGAGTCTATTTGGAAGACAAAACAGTGCTTCTTACAAACGCCACACTGATAACGTTTTGTGTTAAAAGTTTATTTGGAAGAAAAAACGGTACTTCTTACAAACGCCACACTGATAACGTTTTGTGTTAAAAGTTTATTTGGAAGACAAAACAGTGCTTCTTACAAACGCCACACTGATAACGTTTTGTGTTAAAAGTTTATTTGGAAGAAAAAACGCTACTTCTTACAAACGCCACACTAATAACGTTTTGTGTTAAAAGTTTATGTGGAAGAAAAAACGATACTTCTTACAAATGCCACACTGATAACGTTTCGCATTTGGAGTCTATTTGGAAGACAAAACAGTGCTTCTTACAAACGCCACACTGATAACGTTTTGTGTTAAAAGTTTATTTGGAAGAAAAAACGGTACTTCTTACAAACGCCACACTGATAACGTTTTGTGTTAAAAGTTTATTTGGAAGACAAAACAGTGCTTCTTACAAACGCCACACTGATAACGTTTTGTGTTAAAAGTTTATTTGGAAGAAAAAACGGTACTTCTTACAAACGCCACACTAATAACGTTTTGTGTTAAAAGTTTATGTGGAAGAAAAAACGATACTTCTTACAAATGCCACACTGATAACGTTTCGCATTTGGAGTCTATTTGGAAGACAAAACAGTGCTTCTTACAAACGCCACACTGATAACGTTTTGTGTTAAAAGTTTATTTGGAAGAAAAAACGGTACTTCTTACAAACGCCACACTGATAACGTTTTGTGTTAAAAGTTTATTTGGAAGACAAAACAGTGCTTCTTACAAACGCCACACTGATAACGTTTTGTGTTAAAAGTTTATTTGGAAGACAAAACAGTGCTTCTTACAAACGCCACACTGATAACGTTTTGTGTTAAAAGTTTATTTGGAAGAAAAAACGGTACTTCTTACAAACGCCACACTGATAACGTTTTGTGTTAAAAGTTTATTTGGAAGACAAAACAGTGCTTCTTACAAACGCCACACTGATAACGTTTTGTGTTAAAAGTTTATTTGGAAGACAAAACAGTGCTTCTTACAAACGCCACACTGATAACGTTTTGTGTTAAAAGTTTATTTGGAAGACAAAACAGTGCTTCTTACAAACGCCACACTAATAACGTTTTGTGTTAAAAGTTTATTTGGAAGAAAAAACGGTACTTCTTACAAACGCCACACTAATAACGTTTTGTGTTAAAAGTTTATTTGGAAGAAAAAACGGTACTTCTTACAAACGCCACACTGATAACGTTTTGTGTTAAAAGTTTATTTGGAAGAAAAAACGGTACTTCTTACAAACGCCACACTAATAACGTTTTGTGTTAAAAGTTTATGTGGAAGAAAAAACGATACTTCTTACAAATGCCACACTGATAACGTTTCGCATTTGGAGTCTATTTGGAAGACAAAACAGTGCTTCTTACAAACGCCACACTGATAACGTTTTGTGTTAAAAGTTTATGTGGAAGAAAAAACGATACTTCTTACAAATGCCACACTGATAACGTTTCGCATTTGGAGTCTATTTGGAAGACAAAACAGTGCTTCTTACAAACGCCACACTGATAACGTTTTGTGTTAAAAGTTTATTTGGAAGAAAAAACGGTACTTCTTACAAATGCCACACTGATAACGTTTCGCATTTGGAGTCTATTTGGAAGACAAAACAGTGCTTCTTACAAACGCCACACTGATAACGTTTTGTGTTAAAAGTTTATGTGGAAGAAAAAACGATACTTCTTACAAATGCCACACTGATAACGTTTCGCATTTGGAGTCTATTTGGAAGACAAAACAGTGCTTCTTACAAACGCCACACTGATAACGTTTTGTGTTAAAAGTTTATTTGGAAGAAAAAACGGTACTTCTTACAAACGCCACACTGATAACGTTTCGCATTTGGAGTCTATTTGGAAGACAAAACAGTGCTTCTTACAAACGCCACACTGATAACGTTTTGTGTTAAAAGTTTATTTGGAAGAAAAAACGGTACTTCTTACAAACGCCACACTGATAACGTTTTGTGTTAAAAGTTTATGTGGAAGAAAAAACGATACTTCTTACAAATGCCACACTGATAACGTTTCGCATTTGGAGTCTATTTGGAAGACAAAACAGTGCTTCTTACAAACGCCACACTGATAACGTTTTGTGTTAAAAGTTTATTTGGAAGAAAAAACGGTACTTCTTACAAACGCCACACTGATAACGTTTCGCATTTGGAGTCTATTTGGAAGACAAAACAGTGCTTCTTACAAACGCCACACTGATAACGTTTTGTGTTAAAAGTTTATTTGGAAGAAAAAACGGTACTTCTTACAAACGCCACACTAATAACGTTTTGTGTTAAAAGTTTATGTGGAAGAAAAAACGATACTTCTTACAAATGCCACACTGATAACGTTTCGCATTTGGAGTCTATTTGGAAGACAAAACAGTGCTTCTTACAAACGCCACACTGATAACGTTTTGTGTTAAAAGTTTATTTGGAAGAAAAAACGGTACTTCTTACAAACGCCACACTAATAACGTTTTGTGTTAAAAGTTTATGTGGAAGAAAAAACGATAATTCTTACAAATGCCACACTGATAACGTTTCGCATTTGGAGTCTATTTGGAAGACAAAACAGTGCTTCTTACAAACGCCACACTGATAACGTTTTGTGTTAAAAGTTTATGTGGAAGAAAAAACGATACTTCTTACAAATGCCACACTGATAACGTTTCGCATTTGTAGTCTATTTGGAAGACAAAACAGTGCTTCTTACAAACGCCACACTGATAACGTTTTGTGTTAAAAGTTTATTTGGAAGAAAAAACGGTACTTCTTACAAACGCCACACTGATAACGTTTTGTGTTAAAAGTTTATGTGGAAGAAAAAACGATAATTCTTACAAATGCCACACTGATAACGTTTCGCATTTGGAGTCTATTTGGAAGACAAAACAGTGCTTCTTACAAACGCCACACTGATAACGTTTTGTGTTAAAAGTTTATTTGGAAGAAAAAACGGTACTTCTTACAAACGCCACACTGATAACGTTTTGTGTTAAAAGTTTATGTGGAAGAAAAAACGATACTTCTTACAAATGCCACACTGATAACGTTTCGCATTTGGAGTCTATTTGGAAGACAAAACAGTGCTTCTTACAAACGCCACACTGATAACGTTTTGTGTTAAAAGTTTATTTGGAAGAAAAAACGGTACTTCTTACAAACGCCACACTGATAACGTTTTGTGTTAAAAGTTTATTTGGAAGACAAAACAGTGCTTCTTACAAACGCCACACTGATAACGTTTTGTGTTAAAAGTTTATTTGGAAGAAAAAACGGTACTTCTTACAAACGCCACACTAATAACGTTTTGTGTTAAAAGTTTATGTGGAAGAAAAAACGATACTTCTTACAAATGCCACACTGATAACGTTTCGCATTTGGAGTCTATTTGGAAGACAAAACAGTGCTTCTTACAAACGCCACACTGATAACGTTTTGTGTTAAAAGTTTATGTGGAAGAAAAAACGATACTTCTTACAAATGCCACACTGATAACGTTTCGCATTTGGAGTCTATTTGGAAGACAAAACAGTGCTTCTTACAAACGCCACACTGATAACGTTTTGTGTTAAAAGTTTATTTGGAAGAAAAAACGTTACTTCTTACAAACGCCACACTGATAACGTTTTGTGTTAAAAGTTTATTTGGAAGACAAAACAGTGCTTCTTACAAACGCCACACTGATAACGTTTTGTGTTAAAAGTTTATTTGGAAGAAAAAACGCTACTTCTTACAAACGCCACACTAATAACGTTTTGTGTTAAAAGTTTATGTGGAAGAAAAAACGATACTTCTTACAAATGCCACACTGATAACGTTTCGCATTTGGAGTCTATTTGGAAGACAAAACAGTGCTTCTTACAAACGCCACACTGATAACGTTTTGTGTTAAAAGTTTATTTGGAAGAAAAAACGGTACTTCTTACAAACGCCACACTGATAACGTTTTGTGTTAAAAGTTTATTTGGAAGACAAAACAGTGCTTCTTACAAACGCCACACTGATAACGTTTTGTGTTAAAAGTTTATTTGGAAGAAAAAACGGTACTTCTTACAAACGCCACACTAATAACGTTTTGTGTTAAAAGTTTATGTGGAAGAAAAAACGATACTTCTTACAAATGCCACACTAATAACGTTTTGTGTTAAAAGTTTATGTGGAAGAAAAAACGATACTTCTTACAAATGCCACACTGATAACGTTTCGCATTTGGAGTCTATTTGGAAGACAAAACAGTGCTTCTTACAAACGCCACACTGATAACGTTTTGTGTTAAAAGTTTATTTGGAAGAAAAAACGGTACTTCTTACAAACGCCACACTGATAACGTTTTGTGTTAAAAGTTTATTTGGAAGACAAAACAGTGCTTCTTACAAACGCCACACTGATAACGTTTTGTGTTAAAAGTTTATTTGGAAGACAAAACAGTGCTTCTTACAAACGCCACACTGATAACGTTTTGTGTTAAAAGTTTATTTGGAAGAAAAAACGGTACTTCTTACAAACGCCACACTGATAACGTTTTGTGTTAAAAGTTTATTTGGAAGACAAAACAGTGCTTCTTACAAACGCCACACTGATAACGTTTTGTGTTAAAAGTTTATTTGGAAGACAAAACAGTGCTTCTTACAAACGCCACACTGATAACGTTTTGTGTTAAAAGTTTATTTGGAAGACAAAACAGTGCTTCTTACAAACGCCACACTAATAACGTTTTGTGTTAAAAGTTTATTTGGAAGAAAAAACGGTACTTCTTACAAACGCCACACTAATAACGTTTTGTGTTAAAAGTTTATTTGGAAGAAAAAACGGTACTTCTTACAAACGCCACACTGATAACGTTTTGTGTTAAAAGTTTATTTGGAAGAAAA
This sequence comes from Venustoraphidia nigricollis, assembly GCA_034508555.1. Classification (NCBI taxonomy): domain Eukaryota; kingdom Metazoa; phylum Arthropoda; class Insecta; order Raphidioptera; family Raphidiidae; genus Venustoraphidia; species Venustoraphidia nigricollis. The sequence goes on along the minus strand of JAVRKA010000883.1, from coordinate 1,673 downwards.
AACGGTACTTCTTACAAACGCCACACTAATAACGTTTTGTGTTAAAAGTTTATGTGGAAGAAAAAACGATACTTCTTACAAATGCCACACTGATAACGTTTCGCATTTGGAGTCTATTTGGAAGACAAAACAGTGCTTCTTACAAACGCCACACTGATAACGTTTTGTGTTAAAAGTTTATTTGGAAGAAAAAACGGTACTTCTTACAAACGCCACACTGATAACGTTTTGTGTTAAAAGTTTATTTGGAAGACAAAACAGTGCTTCTTACAAACGCCACACGGATAACGTTTTGTGTTAAAAGTTTATTTGGAAGAAAAAACGGTACTTCTTACAAACGCCACACTAATAACGTTTTGTGTTAAAAGTTTATGTGGAAGAAAAAACGATACTTCTTACAAATGCCACACTGATAACGTTTCGCATTTGGAGTCTATTTGGAAGACAAAACAGTGCTTCTTACAAACGCCACACTGATAACGTTTTGTGTTAAAAGTTTATTTGGAAGAAAAAACGGTACTTCTTACAAACGCCACACTGATAACGTTTTGTGTTAAAAGTTTATTTGGAAGACAAAACAGTGCTTCTTACAAACGCCACACTGATAACGTTTTGTGTTAAAAGTTTATTTGGAAGAAAAAACGGTACTTCTTACAAACGCCACACTGATAACGTTTTGTGTTAAAAGTTTATTTGGAAGACAAAACAGTGCTTCTTACAAACGCCACACTGATAACGTTTTGTGTTAAAAGTTTATTTGGAAGAAAAAACGGTACTTCTTACAAACGCCACACTAATAACGTTTTGTGTTAAAAGTTTATTTGGAAGAAAAAACGGTACTTCTTACAAACGCCACACTAATAACGTTTTGTGTTAAAAGTTTATTTGGAAGAAAAAACGGTACTTCTTACAAACGCCACACTAATAACGTTTTGTGTTAAAAGTTTATTTGGAAGAAAAAACGGTACTTCTTACAAACGCCACACTGATAACGTTTTGTGTTAAAAGTTTATTTGGAAGACAAAACAGTGCTTCTTACAAACGCCACACTGATAACGTTTTGTGTTAAAAGTTTATGTGGAAGAAAAAACGATACTTCTTACAAATGCCACACTGATAACGTTTTGTGTTAAAAGTTTATTTGGAAGAAAAAAACAGGACTTCTTACAAACGCCACACTAATAACGTTTTGTGTTAAAAGTTTATTTGGAAGAAAAAACGGTACTTCTTACAAACGCCACACTGATAACGTTTTGTGTTAAAAGTTTATTTGGAAGACAAAACAGTGCTTCTTACAAACGCCACACTGATAACGTTTTGTGTTAAAAGTTTATTTGGAAGAAAAAACGGTACTTCTTACAAACGCCACACTAATAACGTTTTGTGTTAAAAGTTTATTTGGAAGAAAAAACGGTACTTCTTACAAACGCCACACTAATAACGTTTTGTGTTAAAAGTTTATTTGGAAGAAAAAACGGTACTTCTTACAAACGCCACACTAATAACGTTTTGTGTTAAAAGTTTATTTGGAAGAAAAAACGGTACTTCTTACAAACGCCACACTGATAACGTTTTGTGTTAAAAGTTTATTTGGAAGACAAAACAGTGCTTCTTACAAACGCCACACTGATAACGTTTTGTGTTAAAAGTTTATGTGGAAGAAAAAACGATAC